>JAQFZX010000235.1:0-75786 GCA_034682405.1 Hydroisotoma schaefferi
TTTTCAATCTATAATCAATTAAAAATAAAGTCACATCTTATTTAATATGTGATTTTGACTTTGCGGAACAATCTCAAACTTATATTATTGACTTCCTAGTTTACATAGGAAACGGAATCTCTGAATTCATTTTATTTAAACAACACAGATATTTGGTTGGAAACAAGGTATCAAGATACAAACGCACATAGTATGGGAATCCTCTCGTAAAACTTTAAAGCAAAGAGGTTAAACTTTTCTGAAGACTCCGAAGGTCATCCATTGTCTGGGTAGCATCATCCTGAAAAAAGAAAGAAATAATCTCCATATCGCTTACAATCTCCCATGATCTAACACTCATTGTGTTAAAACTGCTATTCATCATCGTCTCATGAACGCTGTATCTACTCAAGGGCCTCTTCTCCTAGTCTTGAAACTAGGACTCTTGAAAAAGTCTTTAATATCTCATATTATGAATAAGCCCGTGGAAAATTCTTCACTTTCGGATTTGATTTGGGTAGTTGCTCAGCCTTCATATTTGGTTTTCTTTTCTCATTAACTCCATGAAGGTTCTTTTATAGCTTAAATTTGATAATTTCACTAAATCCTTTTACGGTTGTGTTCTCATACAGCAAAGCAGTATTTTGGTTCCAAACTTAACTACAAAAACATGTTAAGAATGGAGAAGATATTAAAGTTTGAGCACTGTCTGTGGTTTGAGTAGAATGAATGGCAAGTAGGGAATAAGTAAGTCAAGTATCCCAAACCTAAGATTGACTTTAGATAAGTACAAAAAGATTTATGATGTCTACATAATAGGACACAAAACCAGGCTGCTTACTGCATACATCGAGGTGATTTAAGTCCTTCAGTCAATATTGAACGTGTGTTAAAACAAGATATCATATTGATGTTTGCCAACAAGCTCCTAGTCCTAGCTTCTTGATCATAAATCCTTCGTCTAGCTACTATAGCCTTGCTGAAGTACCATAATATTGTAGTAATGTAGTATGTAGTAAGTAGCAGTCCTTGTAACAATGATGAATGAAAGGGTAACTGTCAGCGTTGGTAGTTAGTAAAGTTGTGGGTGTGGTAGTAAGCAGTGGCTGGCATATGGATGGATATTGGTATGACACGATGATGATGACACTAATGATAAATACCCTTCTTTCTGCTGCTTTCTATCATTAACGAATGGAGAAATGCAGAGAAATTTTTATCATTTCCTATTGTTGAGTTTTTTTAACATTTTAACCAATCTTTTCTTGAGTAAACCCAAAGCAAAATTCAATTATTTGTGTATCAAGGAAGCCATAATACACACACACATAATAGTTCCAACCTTACCACTGTTATGCTTCAGGTTAAAGGAATGTCAGCAAGGAGTGTGTAATTTGTCATTATGTGTCATATCATTATGCCTGTTCTCGGAGTGTTAGTCCTAATCCAATTATTAATGACTTGGGAAGACTGCCGAGGTTGACATTTCTTTTCAATTTATCATTTACCTCCTTTCGTAAGCGGTATCAAACTGTGAGGGAGTATATGTAGTGTAGTTGATGGAAAGTATAAAATACTAATTGTTTTTTCAGCTGGTGGTCGCTTTGAAGTTGATGAAAGATCGGGTGTGGTCCGCACTCGTGGAGCCGATCCCTTTCAACTGGATATGGAATATGTTTTATATGTCAAAGCGGAAGATCAAAATGGACGGCTTCCTGATCGTCGATTTCAATCAACCCCGGAGGAACGGTTGTCAATCGTCGGTGGAAAGAGACCACCGCAGTTTTACATGCCGAAGTATGAGGCTGAAATCCCTGAGAATCGCAAGAAAGACTCTGAGTAAGCACTTCAGTTTCAGTTTCTTTTATATTAATTTGCTTTCATGAAATATTTGCATAGTTATGCATAAACTCATTTGTTCCATCCCAATTCCTCCGGGTTTCGGGCAGCACTTATGATTAATGGATTTCTCGAGAAAGGCAATTCAACTTGAACTTGATATGTGATTCTTTGGTAAAGTTTGGGGATAAATATTTACATTTTGGGCTTACTTACCTTTATTTTAATTAGTATTCATTCCTTGGGTTTATTTTATCGTATCTTTTATTTCATAAATAGAGGTTAATTTTCGTAGAGGTTGGTAAATAAAAGGGTCGAGAGAGTTATGCACCACCGTAAGTAACTACCTCATATTGTGGTGTGAATTGTTTGATACTCAAATATTTGGATATGTGTATCTTTAAAGAACATTGGAATGGAAATTTAAATATAGAGACAAAACTTGACTTTACTATTCATTCATTCCATGATTGCAAGAGGGATTTTAACAAGTAACCGCTAGTATAGTTGTAAAAAATAGATTTTCTCGGATTGCTGTAAGAAATTGTTGCAGATTTAGTTAAAGTAATTTATGATTGGAATCTGGAAAATTATCCACATTCATAGTTTGTTCCATGAATTAGAGCTAGAACCTAGTTAGTTTGTTCCGTCTATTATATTTCTTATGCAAACATTTGATGCATTCCATCACAGTATTGGGAAGGTCTTCAAACAAGATTTAACATGAAATTAAAAAACACTCGGCAAATAGTGGTACTTTTTTTAACTGGGATTATTGAAGCGTCTAATTAGCAGAAATTTTTTCCGCAAGTGTGTATGATTGATAGGCCTATAATTTCTTGGAGAGATCCTAAATCCTTCGTTGTAAACAGGAAGAATGAGGATGATCTATTCCCCTATGTATGAAGTACTTATTTAGTTCCTCATCTATGCTTCAATACAGAGCAATAATAGAAACAGTTGGTGGTTAGGGAAAATAAATTGCATTCCCTATTGCAGATCCCGTCCTCGCTGTGAAACAATCGTGTTTGCTTTCGGCTGGCAAACAAGATAAACTAACTATTGGGTAGGATTGAGGATTAGGAAGTTTAACCTCTTTGGTGGCTTTCATTTTAATTTTATGACGAGCAAAAGTAACGAAAAGTGGCGATCTGGGAGACTTGTCGACTTCCAATTAATTTTACCTCGTTAGGGTTTCAATTGATGATCACACAAAACTTACGAGTAAGATTATATGATGACACTGGTTGAGTGACAATGAAAGCCGGAATTTCAATACATATCTTACAAATTTCTCATCTATAAGGTAAAATACTTAGCACGATGGTGATTTCAATGAATTTGTTTAAACTCGGTTTCGAATATTTTATTTTAACACAAGATAAATTTTGAGGGTTTCTAACTGCTTTACAAAATAATAATTGCAAAACCTAGATCACAACAACTTTTAGTTTAGAGAATGATTGTAAAATGCTCCATGGAATTAAAAAGTTAGTTAATATTTTTATCTTAATCTACTCTGGTCTACGTTTATGACTTTATTTTACTCTTCGTCTACAATTCAGAGGCTAGTCCATTTCCTTCCGCTACCACCTACGTCAGTTTTCTAAGCTTAGCTGGGAAGCTAAGAGACTTTAACGTTTATCTTCAGGAATGTACTACTGCTTTGTCAGCAGTAACTCGGCAATATACCTACATCTCTTTTGTACCCAGTTTCTTTCGGGTTCATAAAACTTGTCCTCACATTTATTTTGTCTTTGGTCTTCATGGCTCTGGCTGGGTCTTGGTCATAATATTAACCATAAATAACCCTATCCTTCAGTGAAATATAGTGTGACATAGTAACGGTCACGGACGTTGGCAGCTCAATATTGTGTAGAAGTTAGAAGTTGCAATAAGGACAAACCCCCCCCCCCCCACTATATATTTAGAAGCAATAAACTGAAAAAGCTAGTTTAGGATGCTTTTTATTGTAGCAGTAATGTACTCACAAAGTATGAAGAAATAAATTGCTTAGTTTGAGCTCACCTAAAGATTAACTAAAAATGGAGGCTGTTTTTTTGCAAACCACTTTGTTGAGAAACAACTGAGTCAAAGCAATTGACAAAACAAAACTCCTGGGTTTACAGTTTATATCACTACTACTACCACCACTTTGGTCTGTATCATTTTCAGTATTGTATATTATTTTATAAGAACGGTTTATAGGAATTCATAGTCCCGGAGGGATTATTTACCGTTTTATTACCATGATCTTCTTTATTGCAAAGCTGAAGGTCCATCAAACACGACAACTTCTACAAGTACTTACTTTACTGCACTACCCAGGGAATTGGTCATATCTATTTACTGCTAAACTTTTACTCAGAAACAGCAAACTTTTGCAGATAAACAAAGCAGATAAGGGAAGTAAGTTTATCTTGTGGACTATACTGTCAACTGTGGTTATTATTTGTTGTGATTTGGTCATCATTACTCAATTTAGAGGGATTTGTTATGTAAAAAACATCAAATTATCATATTAGCTAAAGGAAAGCATGTCGCATGATAAATTGTGTTAGTGGTGGAAACTGCTTTCTCTCTACCTTTATATTAACCACAGAATTCCCTTATTTTACTTAATTTTTTTATGTGCAGAGGAAGTCGATGAAAGCATGGTTGTAATCAACCAGATATAAGAAACTGCGAAAAATGAGTTGACCACTTAGTTAGAAAGCACCACTTATTTTCATTTGTACTACTCGTTTAGGTGAGAAACTCTCTGTTGCCAACTTTGAGACATTGGAAGACAAGATAATGGTTTTAATCTTGGGCCCAGGCCAAAAGGTTTTGTCCGGTCAAGTCTAGTTATAGTCCTTGACAGTCACTTCTTCTCCTAATAACTTACCAGCCACATTAATATGGCACTAAAAGTATTCTACTTGGGGAATTTAGCCCATGTCAATAGAATATTTGCAAAGAGCAAGAAAAAATACAGGATAAAAGGCTACTTTTTACAAACAAGAACAGGACGTTTAACGATATAATATGTACCTAATTGGCGTATTTACTCGTCATAAGTGTAATGTGACGGGTCTTGTTGTTTATATTTTGACCTCAAATTGCAATATTGCTCCACACACAATTACATTCAACTCCAGCTTTAGGAAATGTAACTTTATATTAAATCGTTCAGTCTAGAGGGTTTTCCTTTTCATGCATGAGGTTTATGGTTTACGTAACAGTAAAGGTCTTGCCATGTTTCCGTTGGTCTAACGCTATTCTTTTAAATCTAATGATGAATATATAATGTATTTTATGAAACTGAAGCTAGTAAAAGTAATAATAAAAGTAGTAGGAGTGCCGTGTAGTAGACGGAGCATGTCATCAACCCTGCCGACTTCAGTGAGGAAAATACAGCAAAGAAAGTCATTCCTTGGATGAGAAAGTTTTGTATTCAAGTCTGCCAGGAAAGTCGTTTGCATATTTCTTTTCACTGCTGCTACTAACTGGGCTTTTGTAGCAGAATGTCATTTAATATAAAGGATCATTTGTTGCAAACTGTTCACTTCTTCCCCTAAGCAATACACTTTTATAGATAGGAATCCCAGCATAAAGTCATTTGTGGAACGCATTGTATAGCATAGCACCATAACCGTTATTCGGATGGGTATTCAAAGCTATTGTAGTCGTTACAATTTTGACGTCTTGGAATCAACTAACTTCTGCCTTAGCATTGTAAACTATACAATATACCATGTAGAAATGCTTTATAGTACACAATGGTTTGCTGGTAATTCTATAGATCACTGATCTTAGAACATGTAAAGGATAAAACATAATTTATTTCTGGGTTTCTCACAAATAGCACTGCAAAAGTCACCAATTTATATCTCCGTTGAGGTCATACAATCTTCTTAAAAACAATTTTCCTGAAGACATTGCTTAGCTTGATAAAGTGGTTTGACAGCTAAACCTTAATACGTATGAGAACCACATTGAGGTAACTTTATTCATGCAAGAATGACTTGAACAAAGTCAGCATTCAGGCATGAAAGGAGAGGAATACAAAGCAAATATCTTTAAAGTTTACTTATTAATACAGCGTCATTGCTGTCCCGAAGAGTAACCAGCAAATTTACTGTTGGAAAGGATCTGATGGGACTAGAAGAATGAATCTTTTATCAACCTATTTCGCCATGACTGGAAAATGTTGCCTTTCTCCATCGTCTTAAGTATGAGTACGACCAAACCCTATGTCGTTCTTCCGCTCTCTTAGCTGGACAAGAGGATTCTTTTTAAGGAATTAAAGTCTGCAAGAAACTAGAAATCGTGATCGCTTTCTCCTTTAATGGATTTGTCATAATATTTTTTAATTAATGGATTAATTCCATCTGCGTGGTCTTTCCAATTTAAATTTTTAGTCATTAAATTAAATTGAACGCGTGGTAGAAAAGTACTAACAAAATTTTAGTATTTCTAGTTAAAGCTTTCACCAGAGGAGATTTTATTTCATGAGTCTACCAAAATTGGAAATGTAATATCCTGTAATTTTGTCTTAAGGAAGAGATGTAGTTTCCTCTATCTAACTAGGCGAGGCGAAGGTCAAAATGTAGTCCCGATCGATTCAATGATTACGCGGTATTGTGAATATTATCTTGGGTGTATTAAATTTTAATTTGAAATGGGATACGATGATGGATGGGATATTCGTGGGATGAATTGCACAAGAGGTATGTAACACACAGGTAGGAAATGCATGCAAGAAGCTGTACATAATTGTACACAAGAAAGAAGGTGAGAGAGACCCACACACACGGGCATCGCGAGGACACGACATGACAAGGGCCTACGCTATTCTGCTTGTTGGTCGGGGAAGATCTGAAATGTTAGAATCTATTGAAATGTCATGGCAAGATGGATGATGATGACTTTGAGAAAAGATTGTTCCTTGAATCCCATATACTGGACCGTTTTCTTCCTTTTCTCTAGTACTAGTCCCTCCAAGAGGGGCCATGTTAAGCAACATTTAAAGAATATAAATATAGCGATTGTTGTTATTTTTGTTACACCCAGTAATAGGATAATGTTTTTCATAAAGCAGTTAGACATAGGAACCAACCCAATGCATGTTACTAAGAAGTAATACTTCTATTTTGTACTCTAACAAGAAATCGCGTGTACCAAAATCCCTTTCTCGAGCTTCGAGAGGATCTATGAGATTAGGGGAACGCTCCGAGGTGGAAATATTCAATTATTATTCATCATCATCTTTGCATGAGGTACTCATTTTCACTGGTTGTAAATCAGAAATCCAATATTTGTTTGATTAAGCCTCAGGTAAATTGCAGGGTATTGATTTGTATCCAGTGGAAATGATTAGAATTTGGAAGTGCTTCATCAGGCGATTTCTTCACGTGTGACACGATCTGCGGCTTAGGGTAGAGATATCTTGTTTTTTCTGTAAAGGGAACTTCTTATAATTAGAAAGATAATGGACGCTTTTGTTCTAGATATGATTTGAATAAACTAGCTAGGAGGCAAATATACTTTGTTAGTTGGAGTTTCTACGATGTTTATGATCTTATATGATTTTGATTGTGGTTAGGAGCATGGAAAGGAAGGAGTTTCGGGATGAATATATCCTCCACAACAGTCTACTCTACACGTGTGGTTTATTTATCTACATAGTATCGATTAGGTTGCAACATTTGCTTGTATGTATAAAATCTGAGGATTTCCTAGCAATTTCCAAGATTCATATTCGTGACTTCTGTGCAAATCTCGTAAGCAATTTTCCGGCTGACGCGTGTTCCTAATTTGTTGTTTTTCGTTAGCTCATTCCAAATATTGAAAGCGTGTGATTCTGATTATGCGTTTGCAGCTAGCTTAAGTTCTACTAAAACTGACACTTAAAATCACAATCTTGAAATGTTTAGTCGATTTATATTTTCACCAAGGAATATCAGACACACTTATCGAAGTATAATCATACGGTACAAATAGTATTAAAAGCAAACACATTCTTAGTGTAATTAATACTTTTTGCTTTGGGTTCTATTTATCCAAAAAAAAAGCTCATATCCCCAAAATGAAATGATATGGGAGTTCTGCTTGCTCCCTTATTAGGCCGGAGGAGCTCAGTGATCATTATCCATAGAATGTTTCATTTTGAAGACTGAAATGAGTTCTGAAATTGGAATTAAATGGGAGTCATCATTTCCTAGTCGAAGTAGAATCTGACTAATGATCATCATCATTACTTTGCTTCTTGGTTGCTCGTGCTTCTTCTAATACACATCTTTGCGAGGATAATGTTTCTTCTTCTTAGTTTGTGGCCGGCTAGATTACTTCGATTACACCTCCATTCCCTGGTTATTTACACACATTTACTGTGTAATGAGAAATGTTGATGGTTAGTTTAGTATTTAAGTGATCCTTGTATATACGTTTGTTTGAAACGGTCTATGCTAACACACACTCATATTCATATCAAGTATGCACAAACTATACATCCGTACATATGAATACTAGTCCACCGACAGACATTTTTGTAGCATGGGCTTTGGTAACAGTGAAAGCATTTTAAATTGAAAAATCTACTGCCTTGCAAAAGTAATTTAAATTCTTAACTCAGACCTAAAGTGAGCATGTATAGAGAAGTAAAAATAAAGCTAAGCAAGTTGCGTAAATGGGCCTGGAGAAAGTTTGCTCTCTCTTTACTCTCTCTTCTTCTAGCATATAATTTAATGAATCGCTTTGTATCCATTTGATGATAAAATGGAACAAATTATGGAACAAATGAGAAAAATGATGATGCAAAGAGTTTAATTAAAATATCTGCTTTATCCGAACAACAGTATCATATCGGTGAAGGCAAAGTCTTTTGCGGATCGTGAAATACGCTACACCCTTAAGGCCCAGGGACACCAGGGAGCCGGAACTTTCAACATTGCTCCCAGCACTGGTATCGTTAAATTGGCTAAGGAGTTGGACTTTGAGGATCTAAGGCAGCCGCATGTTTATCAATTAATCGTAACGGCTACAGAAGACTCAGGAGGGTTCTCTACAACGGTTGAGGTGGAGTTTTAGTCTTTGATCCGGAGTGTATTTAATGGCTGCTGAATTCTCCGTAGCAAATTTTTCATAATTTAGTTCCAGAGGCGGTTAAGTCACTTCATGAAGCAATGTTTGTTTTTCTATTAAATTATTCAGCTCACCATCCGAGTAACTGACGTTAATGACAACTCGCCCAAGTTTGAGCTACCGGATTACCAAGCCCACAACATTGATGAAGACATCCCAATTGAAACCTCTATATTGAAAGTGAAAGCCACAGACGCGGATTCGGGTTCTAATGCTGAGATAGAATATCTCGTCTCCGATGACCACTTTAGTATAGACCCCAACGGAATTATTAGGAATAACAAGCAGTTGGATGCGGATAATAACAATGCTTACTATGAGTTCGTGGTAACGGCTCGTGACAAGGGTAAGACAATTACTTACGAAATAATAAGGTACTGTTAAGGTAGAGAGGCCCGTGGGCTAGATTAGATTGTGTTAATTTTAGTAATTAGACCACAATCGTTATCTTTGGGCTTTCTCACTGGGAGAAGTAGAGCTTTGAGTTCAAGTGTTGTTTGTTAAAGAGTTATATTTATGTGTGAAGCGAAAGATCAAAGATGGATGAAAGTGGTAGAGCGAATTTCTTAGCATGGACACTTCTCTACTTTACATAACAGGATAATGTATTTACCTTTGAATTAATTCACTTATCTATGCTGGGTTCCTGTAAGCTAAAGTGACTACAATTAAGAGAGTTTAGGGTTTACTTGATTCCAAGAGAGATTATATCTTGCTCAAAATGTTCTAAAAATGCTCATTCTTATTTATTACAAGTTTTGGAAAATCCGAAGAGAAATGTTGAATAATCACATCCATCTGATTAAGACTAAGTACAACTACAAAGCGTCACAAAGTGTGCATAGCTGCTGTTTATGAAATCATTGTCTTTGAAATTGAAATAAAATGTGTTAAACTTTTCATGATGAACTTTTTAAACAGGGGATCCTCCGCAGACAGGAACGGCTACTGTTCGCGTTTACACAAAGAACAAGAATGACGAGGAACCTAAGTTTTCGCAACAAGTTTACACTCCAAACGTTGATGAAAATGCTGGCCCTGATACTCTCGTCACGACTGTTGTAGCTTCAGACAAAGATGGTGATAATGTTCGGTAAGTTAGTTGAATGTAAATTGTATATCGTTTGCATAATCTGTACTTAATGGTTGAGTTTTAACGTTTCTTAGGTTTGGGTTTGTCGGTACAACGGGTACAAAATCTGGACAGTTTGTAATTGAAGACTACACCGGCGTTATTCGTCTTCATGCCGGACCGATCTCGTTGGATAGGGATAAGTACGAACTAAACGTAACGGCTGTGGATGATGGATCTTGCTGTGAAGGAGGGCATTTGGCAGCACATACTAGCACTGCGGTTGTTGTTGTATTCATCACAGACGTTAATGATCGTAAGATATTAAAAATCAAAGGGTTTTGTGCTGAGTTTTAAAAAGCATGAATTTCAGCAAGAATGTTTTCTATTGTATGCTAGGACGACCTCAATTCTCAGAATGTGGAAACTATGCCCCTAAAGTAATGGAAGGGGCTCCAAACGGAACTCCTGTGATTAAGGTCCACGCCACAGATGAAGATAAGGGTGTCAATGGACAAGTCAAGTATTCAATCGTGCGACAGCCAAACCAAAAAGGGGTCAAATTTACCGTAAACGAAGAGACGGGCGAAGTTTTCACAAATAAAGTAGGCAAATAAACAGTTAAAACTTGTCTTTGTCCAAGTATGGCCAATTATTCAATATTTTTCGTGCAGGTTTTCGACCGGGAGGGAGACGATGGCAAATTTGTGTCTGTCACGGTCAAGGCTACTGATCATGGTGACCCTCCTCTGGAGGGCGTATGTTCCTTTACTGTTGAAATCGAAGATGTGAATGGTAAGATATAGAAATATTATTTAAAACAAAGCAAGGATCTAATACAGGATATCTTTTTCAGACAATCCTCCATTATTCGATCGACAGAAGTATATCGAAAATGTAAAACAAGATACTGGAGTCATGAGTAATATTCTTCGAGTTTCCGCATCGGACGAAGATGCCGACAATAATGGAGCCATCGTTTATTCCCTATCTGCGCCAACCAATCCTTCTGATTTAGAGTATTTCGAAATACAATCTGAATCTGGGTGGATAATCCTTAAAAAACCTTTGGATGTAAGCGTCTGCTTTAGTATTTTATTAGTATTGAAGCAATACAAAAATATGTAGGGAAGTCAAAGATAGTCTCAGACGATTAGAAACCTCAAAGATTAGGACAACCGACAAAATGTGCACTAGATTTTAAAACAAGAGAGAATAGGTGCAAGAAAGGTAGAGCTATACAAATTGACTATAATTTATGAATATTTTCAATACTTATTGATTTAGTTAGAATTATCTTCATAAAACTACTGCTTACCACTGCACTCAAGCCAGTCTTCATACTAATTACACTCTTTCTCTAGCACCATACTGCAAATATAAATTAAAATATATTCCATCCACTACTATTCCTAATTATATTATAAAAATGCTCTCAATATTATAATTTTTTAAGCTATAGACTCCGTGCAATTTCATTTCCCTCTTGGTTTCCCTACTCGATTTGTAAAGCCGATATATTTCTGTCTGTATCTTTCCGTTTATTATAAGTCCCAGTAGTAAAAGTGAAAGAAAGATGTTCTACATGGAAATCCAAATGCTCCTCTACATGCGTACAAAGGTAAACTAACAAACAGTAAAGCCGTGTAACGTGGTATTTGGTCGTAAACTTGATAAACCAGAATGCTGCATGAAATTAGCGAAGATTTTGCAAATTAGCAAAATTAGATTGCATGACTTTTGAGAATGGCTTTGAATTAACGCTGGTGATTGTGTGCTATGTCTGCCTATACAAATACCTTATACTTTCTTCCATTTTGTGGGGTTCGGGATCCTTATATTGGGACTCTTTATCGGACCTTTTGTGGACCTTTACTCAATCTAGGGGTGCATTTTCGTAAGAAAAATTAATGGTCTTTTTTGGTTTTGGGTTTTTTGCTCTGCTTTTGTGGCTTTAATCTGTGACTTGCTTAAGTTACTCGTACAATATTTTTAGTACGTGTTTTTGTAGACGCCACCACAAGAATTTTTGATGGTGGCTATTTTACCGTCGCGTCGCTTTGCTAAATTTGCAAAACGCAATGCACTTTTGAAGAAAACTTAGTAGTTTTTTAATAGATTTTTTGTAGTCGTGTCGTACATTTTTACCACAAAACGAAATAGCTATACTATTTTTGAAGCTAGACAAACGAACCAACGACGAAAATCGGGAATCCCCCGAAAAGAAACCAGATAATTTTTAGAACTTTTTTAGATCGTAGTATAGAAATTTTTGGTACCTGAAAATTGGTACTCTTCTGTCGTATACTTATATGAATGCTGAGTATATGGAATGCAACAGTGGGATGAATGCTGCTAATCCATCATTCATTCGTAGTCAATTGATTGAAAGATGAATGATGGAGTATAATGTAAAATGAACGGAATGATAGTAGACGAACGGATGGATGATTGGTTTTGAAAAGTTTTGTGAAATATGAATTTTTGAACGCAAAACATTTTGACGAAATTTTGATTAGCGAGAAAAGTATCGCTTGCAAGTTCAAGCGTCAGACAAAGGAGTGGACCCCTTGTACGCTGTAGTGGAAGTGGAGCTTGACGTCGTTGATAGAAATAATAAACCACCAGTCTGGGATTCTCCTACTTATGGGCCTATTTTTGTACGGGAAAATGTGACCGTCGGCACGGTTGTCACCTCAGTCAAGGCTAGGTATGTTTGTGTGTAAAATAACGAACTTTGGAGCTTTCTCACGGTAACCTTTTGGTCACTCTCTATAAACCCTTTTGGTCCCTGAACTTTCTCCTGAATTCTGATCCCACTAATAGTATCTTCCTTTTGGTAATACAGTATTTTAGGAAGCCAGTACTCTTCAAGTAATTCATAAACTACGGTAAACATCTTCGAAAACTCTAATGCACTGGTTTTGGTTTCTCTTCATACATGAAAAGAGTGTTCGTTTGACATTTCTTAACACAAAATATGTTGATGTCTCTAGCTATAAGTTGCACCTAATTAAGGATGATATTTGCACTCAATTCTTTCGCACCCTAGGGTAGATGCACTTTTAGGCTAAATATATCTAGTCGATTAGGATGAGGAAATTGTTACGAGTAGTTGTTGAACGTTTAAGTAGGGTGATAGGTTATATTTTATGTAGTAAACTAACTGTTGAATGTAACTTAACTTTACGGTATGGCACGATATTTAGCGAGAAACGTACAGATTGGAAGCAGTAGCTCAAGACAAAGGCTTCCCACCGCTTTCTCGGACGGTTGAAGTACAGATTGACGTCGTCGATCGACAAAATCAGGTCTTTTATAACAATAACTTCGGACTTCATTTTTCTCGCTAAGATTGGCCTATTGAATCCTTTTACTTTCCGTTTCATCGAACTCTTTAGTAAATTAACTTTATCTTTTCTAGAACTTTTTATTCATAGGCCAATCTTCAAGTTTGTGGAAACTGACCTCGGGAATTTCAGAAATAAATGAAATAAGATTGAGGTTTTGATCAAAACTGTTAGCGTTTTCCCTACCTGATTGATTCAGTTTCCTCAGCTTGTGTCATAATTGCTCCGTGATACTATGATGAATCCATGAAATGGGTTTTTTAGTTAATTATTAATGCTAAAATGTGCTTGTTCCGAATCCCAAAAGCCACCCGTATGGGACCAAGTTGTATATGGACCTGTTCACGTCAAGGAAAACATGCCGGTTGGGGCTAAAGTTATTTCTGTTAAAGCCAGGTCGGTCTATCATCATCATGAATGATTCAAAATCAACACTAATAGACATTCTTGGACTTGTAGTGGACTTAAGCATTATTTATGAACTTTTACCCACTTCCTAATCTTAATCATGCCTGCTCTCAAGCCAAACTATCCTTCTTCCTATTTTTCTTCCTAGAAGACTCCTAACGTGACAAAGTTGGTTGACTTTTACCTGACTTTTGATTGAATTTTGTCTGCCGTGTCTGTGAGTGATTGTCCTGTGATGTATCCAGAAATTGGAAATAGCAAAATAATGAAACACAATTTTGATATCGTACCATACCATGATGGATGCTCGTGACTCGAACAATTTTTGAAGAGCCATTTTACCCGAACATTTTGGAGAGCTTGCTCCCAAATATTGATAATTAGTGAACGACTATGAATGCAGTTTGATTTTTAATTTCGTGAATTGTAAAACAATTTTATACGTTTTTATGTAGAATAGATGGGAATGCTGCTGAAAGTCTATAGTGTTTTTGGATACATTTTGTAAATAAGCTATCAAGATTTTTAGGCTATACATTTTTTGAACGGCCTTTTTTGAGGCTCCTTGTCCACTACGATCTTTTTTATCTTCAGTTGGTGGACTTACTACGTCCACTATTCAAGTTATCTAACGATGTTTTGAAGATAACTAACAACTATTGACATTTAATGAATGTTCACCTGTAATTAGTATATTTTTTAGAGAACAATTAGAAACTATAGACTGATATTTTACTGCGGATCCTTGTAATTTTTGTCGCTATCTTGTAAATCGCAATCACAAAGATCCCAGTTGCATGATAAATAATAATACTACTAGTGATAAGTCTAACTGTAATTTTGATAGACTTTTTAGGTATAAAGTCTACCTCAAAAGGTTGATTGATGTATGAAATGTACAGTGCATGGGTTTTTGGAGTTTTTGAAACCGCAGAACTTCTATCGGGAGTAATTTTTTCTCCAATAGAATTTACCGTGCGGTCAAACATAGTAGTGGTTTGAGTAGTTTTAGCAGTGTAGTCAAAATTTGTAGAATTTTTATCCATCTTTTTTCCTGTAGGATGGTACGATGTTTTGCAACTACAACTAGAACTTCTGGTCTGTCTGTCTCTGTAATTTGCGACATGGCAATGTTTTTGTTGAGAAGTTTTGTTTTATTCTTTAGTAATTTTTTAAATCAATACAGATGGATAGTGAATGCCTTGTTGTCATAAAGCCATTGTTCTCGTCCCTTTTTCTGTACAATGTATTCCGTTGTATTTGTTCGTTATCTCTTCTAAACGGACGTATCTCTGTATACTAATAATGGCGGAACTAGCCGCTGCATCACTGCTGGATCAAACTAGTAGTTGATTGAATTTTTTGGATTGAATAATAATTGTAAATTTTGGTACTGATGAATGTAGCTCGGGTATAGAAGGGAATCCCGTTGTGTTTTACCGGCTTATACGTGGTTCAACGGCTCAAACGAATAAGTACGACACTTTTTACCTCCAACAACGGCAGGATAATGGCTTCACCTGGGCGGACATTAAGGTCAATCATCCGCTGGACTTTGAGACGAATAAGGAGTACAATCTGACTATACGTGTGGAGGTGAGTTAGATACTTTTCTAGAGAAACATGGCTTTTTGTAAGGACATTTCTTATCCTAATGCTTTCGGTTGAAAATAAAGTGCTTTTAAGGCCAGAAATGTGTTAATAGAAAGTTGCAAGGTTTTGTTATCTCCATGTAGGAGTTTTTAAATGTCAGGCTATGTTCCTTCCCACTAGTAATTCTCGTCTTTTACAGGAAACATAATTAACTGCAAAAGTGTAACCATTTATTAAAACAAGAGGATGGCAAATCAAATAAAGAAAGAAAAAGAACATGAGCTTTTCAGGAAAAGCAATAATAAAATTAGCAAATACAGTACTAAGTAAATTGGGTTAGTTTTTTAGCTCGGTCGGATAGTTAGGCTGTACCCCCAGCCTTTTAATATCTAGCACAGCTATCGTAAAATTGTAATTAAATTAGTACGTCTTGCAAAATAAGATGAAAAGTCTAAAAATATTCGCGTTTATTTGCTTTCACGATGTCTGTAATTTCATCATCTCCCGTGTTACTTTACCATCACATTGAATTGGCACTGCCTCAGATTATATGCCGAACTACTGTAGGGAAGGTTACCGAAATTAAGTGAACGCCTACTGTAATGGGCAAGAGCCACCTCTACTAACGTCCTGTACGTTATAATAATGTCTGATCAAAAATACAGAATAATGGAGCCCAACAACTCGCTTCCGAAGCTACAATCTACATAATTTTGGAAGACGTTAACGATGAAATCCCCTTGTTCACCGAGCGAGAACAGGAGACAGTCGCCGAGGGTGAGCCAGTAGGGACAAGGGTCAGCCAGGTCAATGCCATAGACAAGGATGGAACTGCTCCAAATAACCTTGTAAGTCTGGATACCCTTATTATATCTTCTTACTACCATTTCTTATATAAACATTTTTGCAATGCAAACATGACTTCTTAGTATTAATGAACATCGAAAGAAAAATACAGGGAAAAACCCTCAGTAACTTACATAAAGTGGCTTACTCGCTTGTCTTTCTAGGTGAAATATTACATAGCCAACTCGGAAGGGAAGGATTACTTCGAGATTAATGAATTCACTGGAGAAATCTTCACGAAGGTTGTTTTCGATCGAGAAAAGCAAGCAGCGTATGCCCTAGCGATTGAAGCAAGAGACAGCGCTCCGTCTGCTAGACCAAATAGCAACGGCCAACCAAATACCGGTGAGTCCGTTCAATTCCCATGTTCTTTTTAATCCTCAATTAATTTCACGCCTGAAAGGTAGATTGATTTATACCCTTTTCTAATGAACGTACATATGGGAAAAGCTGCTAAATGGTTAGATTGCAAGATCGTTAAAGATCCTTAAGATCTCCACACATACCTAACACTTCATCCCTCCGAAATGGGTTTAGCAAGCTGTCGATCCAAATGTACTTTCCTTCTATTGTGCAGAAAGTAATACATCTCTCTGCAGAATAATTCTCAGATATAATTTTATAGCCCATTTATCAGATCATTCGCAAGATAGTAGGGGTAGTTAAAAGAACGCTTTACGGTGATCGTCAAAGTTTTAAAGGTAACTGCCAGAGAGGGGATCGGCCTTTTTGCCTTTTTTTAACGATCTTAGTAAACTGTAGTGCGGGTTGGTGGGTTAGTTGTACGTGAAAGCAGAAAATGAAAGATAGTAATGGTAACCAAACTCACTCCGGGCAGCCACTAATCCCTTGAGTATTCAATTTTAATAGTTTTTTTCGTCAAACTGTTATGAAAAATGAGTTTGTCGTGAATTTCATGGGATCCTACAAGCCAAAAGCTCTATGTAGATGTACGCTAGTGCTAGTACAACTACATTGCATTAATTTGGGTAATACTATGCAAGAAAGTCTAATAGAGCCTTGTGAGTTGAATATTTTAATGAGTAGCTGAGGAAAAAACGATTACAAGTTTGAAAGAAAGTAGAGGCTCAACTAACTGAGAAAGTGGCTTCAATGTGTAAGTTAAGCGTGCAAATGACTAAGATCTACACATATATTTTTGTAGCTACTCTTTTCTGTAGTACTTAGCCTTAGCCTCATTCATTATTATAATGACTTTCTAAAGTCATAAACTTTCTAAAGAAGTATATCAAAAAAAATTAACAAGGGCAAGAGAGTAAAGCACGACGGGAATCATTATTAAAGAGTCTTACTACTACTGACGGAGTTTTTGCACGGAGGAAAGGTTCCTGGGGCAAATGAAATGGTTAAAAGTTTATCACAGCATCCTTCCCTTTAAATATTAGCCTGTTTTTGCTCTTAGTTTGGGTTAACGGGTTAAAGTACATGAAATAAAAGGTTGGTTGCTGCTTTGAGGTATGAGAAGTTTTTTCAAGCGTGTTAGCAGGTTAATTGAAAATTGTCAAAATAGTATAGTGAATTAATGATTATTTACAAAAGAGGAATAAGGTAAACCAAGAGGTAGTGCTGTGGCAAGTATTGGTTGAGACTGTACTCTACTATAGTGTTAATTTTGTTTTAAATGTAGAATGCCTTTTTGCTGGAGAACTCTGCAATTTCAAAGAGGCTATCGGCCCGGAAGATGAAAGATAAAGAGATAATAATTATTACAGAACCCTTTCACTGAGTAGTTATAACTTTTATTGAGGTCGGCTTAAAGAGGCTGTTGGAAGCAGAAGGTTCCGCCGGTAGTTGATTGTGGATTGCGGAAATTACAAGTTCTACTAGAAATTAGGAAGGCTTTACGCTAACTAGGGAAAAGACAGAATTTTGGAGAAAGCAGAGAAAGTGAAAGTAGTAAGTTATAATATGGAGAATCCAAGGGTAAAATAGCGAGAGTGGCAATTAGAGTAGGAAGTGCGAAAGACGGGACTTGTATGTGTTTTTTCTGGACAATATTTCTTCCATAGATAAAAATTTACAATTTATTACTCAGTTACCCTTTCCGCAGTCGCTCGCAATAAAAAAAATCTACGGATTTGAAGATTTTAGCTCTAGAGTATGGAAAATGGCTTGGATTGGTGAGTCAGAAACACATAATAAATGTATAAAAAGTATTACTCCTACTACTTTTTTAGCAGTTTCAAGCATGTTTGATAGTTTATCTTCTTCTCAATGTACGGTATTAGTATGCAGATTTTCTAAACAGAAAAAGTAAAGCATTTATTATAGAGCTGTAGGGTGGAAAGGTAGATTTGCCACGAAAAATATTGCAGATTTCAATCTGTAACTTATCAAACTGTAATTTTTCTACTATTTACTGTCAACATTTTTTCGGTGGTTTGGGACGGCTACGTGACAATACAACGTGACATGAGCTGAAGGTTGAGGTTGCACTGTAGTGACTGCTGAAAGTAAAAAGTAAAAGTAAAAAATATAGTATAGCTGTTAGTGCCCCACACGTAACCCGTAAGCTTAGGTCATTAACTGCACTATATAGTGAATTTAACCAGTGTAAACTAGAAGGAACAGCGTTAACACATTTAGGAAATTAAACTTGAAGGATTTATGCTAGAAATGTGGCATGGTGTTGACGGATAATATTTATGAGTCCCTTAGCCTATCTTTTGCTTATCCAACTGCCATTCACAATTCGTTGAAAAGTACAAAAATAGCAAACCAGAAAGAGAAAGCGAGAGAGTGAAATAGGCTAATAAATAAATTTCTGCTCACCAACCACCACCGTCAAACCACTTTCTCTCATCACTTCCCGTTCAACACTCTACTTGATAATCACATTTCAGCAGGATCAAATGTACTTCCAAGACCCATTCTAACATTTTATTACTTTTCAATAGCTGGTAGGGAAAAGCTTTAAGTGGAAGATGATAGAATTGGGAAAATGATAAAAGCTGTAAATTGTTTTAGTTAAATTACCTTTTCCAAAATGTACTGCAAGCTTATTATAAGGTAAGATATTACAAAACCCTGACATCGTCTTCAGAAACGTCGGTAGCGGGCACATTAACTGAGTCATAAATCTCATCTTTCTTTTTATAAAGAAGAAGAAATATCCAAAAAATTATAGAAGGGTCCTTAAGGAGGAATATTATTAGCTAGAGACTGGAGAGGAGGAAGAGGAAGTCGACCCAGAGGTTCAAGTTTCTGTCGATATGCCAAATAATGTCAATCCCTAAATAACTTTTAACTTTAGCCTGCCATCCTGCCAGAAAAAAAGGCCATGAATCTGGGTATTAAATTCAGTATTCGTCGTATTAAATGTCAACCATTATTCATATTCTAAAGATTTAAAAAACACATGAGTACAGGTTAGAACTTTTAAAGGGCTGAAACCATTAATATGACTAAGCTGGATGGAAAACTTTGGAACGGTGATACTCATATGTAAGGTAGGCTTTCTGTTGGGAAAGTTGAGTTGATCTCTTTATTCAGGGGTACCAGGCTTTTTGTAATAATGTGATGTTGAAAAATTAAGGATGTTCGCTCGAATAAGAGCGCATGGATCAGATTTTCTGTTCCCTAGCAGTAGCTGCTTTCATTGATAGAGTCAGTCAGTCTTGGAACGAAGGGGAGTACTTTTCTAGCTTTCACTTTCACGCTTCTGTGTTCCTTTGTTGAGCTTTAGTCCCAAAACAAGGATGTAAACCGGTTTGTCGTTGCCTACTTTGCTAATTTTGGAACAAGACTTTCAAAATGTGTTGATCAAACTCGAGTTGATTTTATGTTTAAAATAATAGTTTAAAGTTTGAAAACTATTAAAGAGAAAGCATCGATTGTCACATGATTAAATAATAATCGAGATTTATTTGCTTCAGAAATATAAAATATATACAGTGTTATAAATAAAATAAATAGTGGATTTGTTTAGACCGTAATTCAGTTGAAGCTTAAATATGACTGAACAGTGAATTGAGAAATCGTTCTTATTTTAATAGGGTTTCTATTGATTAAATGTAAGAAGTGATCTTACTAAAATTCTGAGTACACTAGTTTAAAATTTGAGGAGTTATGAGTAATGGTTTTAAAACGGCGTGGGACACCTTTTCAGAGACTCGTAAGATGTTTAAGAAAATATTTTGAAATAATACGTTTTTTGATACGCCCGATTTTAATGCATACTTATTGTTTTCAATTTTAACTTTATCGTCTATTATTTTCCAATGAAACTAAACCAGTTAGTAATCTGCAAATTTTGCATAGTTCGGTGATCACTGCCAGCACCATGAAACTTGCTCTATAATCTTCAAATATTCATCAAGGGGAAGAATTAAATTTCTGACTGACTGGCTCCCAAATGTGTTTTGAATATTAATAAATTCGTTAGCAGTAATCCTCCGGGCAAAGAATGCACTCCTGCTTACTATTGCTGGCAGCGTTATTTTAAGAATTTATATTATTCTAGGCACGAAACGCAATCTGGGTTTCTTCTGGCTGTCCCCAAATCTCGTTGATTGTTATAGTAGGATTTCACTATTAATGTATGCAATATGCATTTATAATATTATGCGTTTATTCACTATTGTATCAAAATAGTAGCATTTTGGAGAGAAAGGTTGCGGCTGGGAATGGCTGGGTCAGAATCAAGGCAATCATTACCAACTGGAAATGAGATGCTCTAATTTCATTTAACTCTATAGTAGTGACGCCTACTAATATCAAAGCTCTTAGTCGACATTTTGTATGAATTCTTTCACATCTTATTATGTGATGTTGCAAGGGGAATTGAATTTAAATGGTGCCAAGGAGCTCAGAACAATGTGTGTGTACACTGATCGCTTATATAAAATTAAACATTCTAAATCCTTCCCTATTCTTTATGGACTACTGCATATGAAATACCAACACTTAAATTCCTCATTGCCATTATAGATAGGACATGGTAGTATTTGTATTCATCAGGGAACTTTAATTAAAATATTTTCCATTGGTTGATGTTTCAGTGACGAAATTCATCCGAATTGGAATCGCTGATAAGAACGACAACCCTCCGTATTTCGACAAGGCGCTTTATGAAGCAGAGGTGGATGAAAATGAAGACATTCAACACACCGTTTTGACCGTGACTGCCAAGGATCTTGACGAATGTAAGTTGCACGTATGGATTTTGTTGTTTGGTAACTTTCAAAGTCTACATCAGATCTTACGCATCCAGCAGATTCAGCCTCATATTTTATTTTACGTCATAATCTGCATTATTATTCACAGGGACCAAAATCCTCATCACAATCTCATTTTTGACTGGCGTAATTGCCCAAGTTAAATTAATCTTGAAGAAGGCGTCGCTTTAAAATACGTCATTTGTAAGCACGAGAGGATAAAGATAGGAAAGATTTATGAAAACTATAAAACTTTCTCTCTCGCTCTCCGAGCTATTATATTGTAGATTTTATATTTATTAAAAGGATCAAATACCAAGGAGAACTTTCCCTTTAAAATCTGCTGCTGCTATTAAACTGGTTGGATTAAAGTTTCATCCCGAGATCAGAGTCCATTGTGCCCTCAAGGATGAAGGCTAAAGTTAAGTTGCATTTGGCACGTACAACTAGTATGAACTCTGTCGAAGGCGATCAAACCCACTTTCCCTGTGATTTTAGTACGGAGAGAGTCCTACTTTAAGGTCTTGCTAGTACCAGTGTTGGTGCTATCTTTCTCAAGTAAAGCTTTGTACTTGTGAGATAGCGTCAAGTGCCGGCCTGGGCCTTGGTCTAAGACTGGTGACGATAATAGGTAGTTCATAGTATTTTTGTCAGGATTAAGCCACTGAATAAAGTAAAGTTCCAACAATAAACACGGAATGAGGACTTTCACTCCGCGTTCATTTAAGCCATTTTACATTACAAAGTTTCCCTCTGATCTTTCTAAAGGGGGTTCTTTCTTAGATTTCTACCCGCATCCATTTGGTCACCCACCTAATTTCATCCTTTGTATTTACTAACTCATTAACTTGTATATTTGTGTCTTGTGCGAAGAAAGCCGGATTTACTAAGAATTCAATAGGCAGAAAGACTACAAACTCCCAACAACGACACATGGACCCTGTCCAATCTTTCACTCAGAATAGAATCAGAGCAGAACTTTGGACGACGGCCTAGATCTTTGAACTGACGCTGAGAACAAATCTAGACACACATTACATACTTTTTTTTGCTCTGTACTATCAAAGGTAGATAATTGTAGGTTAAGTCTTTGCGCTAATATTCTGAGGAATTCGTCTACCAAAGACTCTATCTAAGGCAGTATACTATAATAGTATTTTATATCTAGGCAATTTACTGTTTACTATTTCACTCACGGTAGAAAGTAAACGCTTTGTCTCAGTGGTATAGTTTTGCCCGTATAGAACGACAGTGACGATAAAAAAAACTCCTCTAACTTTCTAGGATTTTTATGAGAACAAACACGTACAAGTCTGCTCGTTTTCCTACCCCAGGCTTTGTTTTTGATTAGTTAAGAACTGCGAAACTGGATAAAATTACTTGGGAAGAAGTTTTAAATCAGATTAGTGTAAAAAAACAAAGTAAGCACGAACAAATTGATAGGTTCACAACAAAGTGTGTCCGTTGTGCTACTACGTTACTACCTAATATGTATGTATAAGAGCGATAAAGTTAAAAAAAACAAGAATTGCTATTTTTTAGCACGCACGGTTAGATAGTCTAGTGTTAGCCGTTAAATCCGGAAAGATTTTGCTTGTAAATAAACATTTTATAACTTTTCCTTTTTGATGATCAAATGTTAGTCTTTTCTACAAAGGGGGAAACATAATGTAACTTTATTTAGAAACGGTTATGACAAACAGGACTTTTTATCTTGGTCACGAAAGGAAAGAATAAAAGGAAGGTGTTTTTCTTTGTGTGAATTTATCTCTTAAAAAGTTTGAGACCTTTATTAACTGCCATTATCGTTCTTGTATGCCCTATCTTTTGTAAACAAATATATTGGATAGTTGACTCTCAACTTTTTGTTGAGTACATGTTGTAAAAGGAAAATACAGTAAGATTTATAGATGGAAAGCAGCAGACAGTGTAACTCCGTCTTAATAGAAAACAAGAGGTATAGATAATTTAGACAAAGTGTTTAGCGTTTACACTAGTGTTGCACTAGAGTTGTTACTTTCGTTCTTCTGATGTATAGATTGGACAAAGTAGATGGGACAAAATTGAATCTTAAACCAAGAAAGTTTTCTTACAAAGGATAATAAAATAAAATAGTATAATACAAGGCCGTATATAAGATTTACACAGGACAAAAAACCAAGCCTCTTTTAGGAGAGATATATATTGAAATAGTCTCATTGTTCTTTAATGGACTAAAGTAGAACTTTCGTGGTAAAAAGATGGTTATTTTCTGAATTAAAATCCACTTTTGATTTAAATGCCTAGTTGTATGTATCTCATTTCAAGCCAGAACTTCTTGCTCGGGCAACAAAGCCGTAGGATTCATGATTACTTGAATCAGTTGGAATAGGACATGGAGCGTGCAGGGTATTGGCACTACATCATAGAATTTTATTAGATTGCCTTTCCCATGGAAGTTAAGAAATTAAGAAGACTGAAACTTTTCTTTTAAAAGTCCCCTATCTTATCTATCTGTCGGTAATTTATCATATTTGGAGACAGTGTAGTAATTATCTATCCACGGATTGGATCCCATCCAAATCCTGTACTATTTCTTATCACAGAAAAACAATTAAACCTTCTCTATTCTTTTTCCCAATTCCCTCGAGCCTTCCAAATCCTCCTAGCCTCCGGAAACGTTGATCGATCACAGAGTTTAAAATTCTAAGGCTCAAGAGACAGTATTATCTTTGTAGTTATTTCTGCCCCACTTCTTAATGTTGAACAAAAACAAGCGCATCGATCATTCAATAAAAGGGCGACCATGCACCCACACACGTACTAAGTAAGTACCGCAGTAGGAAAACAAAGCTTTCCAGAAGATTGCTTTCTATCATTTTGTTTAAAGGGGAAAAATTTGTCTGGAATAAAAAGGCTTCTCTAGATTCCCACGGCTTAGCTACTTACTTACTTTAGTCAAAGATTGAAGAGGGTGGTTACCCACTATTCGTAGTGTATGTAGGTCATAAAGACAAAAAAGACGGAGAAAGCAACAGCTGTATCCTTTTTTGTGATCTGCATTGAATATTCCATCAAGAACCACTTTCTTTCCGGAGACTATTCACTACTTACTTTACTTACTTTCAGGGGAAATTTTGAACAAGATTTAGTCAATAGTTCCAACTTCATAGGCAAATGCTTCACCGTTTCTTTTAGTGTACTACTCTCTAAAATGTTCTATGGCTTATGTTCTGTCGGCCGAAAGAGTCTAAGCTAGATATTTTAGTTGGAGTTCTTATTCAGATTTAGATTCTCGGCAAATGGAAAAAGTCTTTTATGTTCAACAACTTCTCTCTCTTTCTCACTTAAGTAAATACTTTTGTTAAGAGTTTTTGTAAGTCAGTCCTACTTGTCGTATTTTGTTCTGACTGAAATAACAGTAAATATTTTCTTGCATTCGGCTGATAATTTTTTAGGATAGGGGTATTGCTAGGAGAGTACTTTCTTTTCGTACTTTTAAGTGGTATTTTTGCTGTGTTCCCCCTGATTAAAGATGTTTTATCGACTCTAAATGTGTCTGATCATTTGTGTTTTAAGATGGAAAGAAATATATTGCAAAAATTTCCTTTTTGGGGAAGTTATTTTCAATTCTAGACACGTATAGGGATTGGAAATATCTTATTCGCAGATGCAGCAAAAACGGCAGACAATAATGCACATTGTAATTCAACCTTACTAGATGAAACAACAAACAAGCCTGGATGGAATGGAACGTTGTTTATTTTTTACTTTTTGGTGGTCATGATTTGTTATACAGGGATCTTGTAATGGCAGACACTGCAAGCAATCGAAATTTTATTACCCAAGTCCCAATCTAGCATATGGCTTGCTGGAGTTACTTTTTAAAGTGAATGGAAACGCAGATTACTATACTATGGATTATGTATCTACATGTTGAATTCTGGTTTATGGATGTTAACTTTTTATTTCAAGAAAATATGCACATCCAGTTGCTTTTTATGTGTAACCCAGCTAACTTTTATACTCCCATTGCCATCACATCCCTTGTCGTACTTCTTCTGCAGCTTTGGGAGTAGGTTGCTCATAAATTCAAATCTGTTAAAAACAGAAGACAGGACGGCTGAAAGTGAAAGTTTTCATAGGGGTGCTGCTAAGTGTAGAGTTTTTACTCTTTGTTTTAGACTTATTGGTCTTGTTTCGATTTCATTTGGTTCGTGATTTGTCAATAATGGCAGTAGGATTAAATACTGCTTAAATAATTTAGTAAAACGTTGCAATGTTTAAAGATTTGTATAAGTTTTAATTCACCGTAGCAGATATTTTATTCGTGTCTAGCTATCATAAAACTTTCTCAGGATCATGTACCGTAATGGGTAGTTTGAGAAGAGAGTATAACAATCGTAAATCTTATTTTTTCTGGACCGAACTTGAGTTAATGATAATAAATGTGATAAAGTTGATGGTAGAAAGGACTGTAGAACCGTGAAGTACATACGGCTGGCTTGCTGCTTGTAAATAAATATTTGGATCAACCCAATAATGTCTTTTGTAAGGGTTTAGATAAATCAAAATCTTGTTTTAGTACCTACTTACTACTCATTGCATCGCGGCCAGTGAGCCGTGTTAACATAGATACGAAGGCTATTTGTAAATTAAGTACCGACCATCTCTATTCATCTATAACCTTAGTAGAGGTGAGTAAAAGGCTAAACCTTCTAACAAAAGGGAGATTGAGAAATGGGGAAAATAAGGCCCTAAAAGTTATCCTTGTTTTGAAATAAACTGATCCCAGCTCAGCGTATTTATTATTAACTTCGTATGCTATTTGTATAGGTCTAGCTGTGCGTACTGCTGGTTTATATATTTCCACCAAGTTGCAAGTTGGCTGATCTAATGAGGGAAACATTACAATGCAATGGCCAAATAGAGATCACATATTGAACGAAATGGTACAACTGGTTAAAGCTGACGCTGGCTAGCCTCACCATGCGAATGTTAGGAATTGCCTAAAACTTTACGATCCCTTTGCCAAATTACTATTTACCAGTGTAATTATTTCTCTCTTTACTGCTTTAATTTACACAAGGCGTTTCCTCATATCTTCAACACAAATCTAAAAGTTATCTCCATACCAGAACCATTAAATAACGAGCCGTATCAAAGCAACGATGGAAAATAGTAAGATGGCTGAATAGGTAGGAGATAAATAAAGAGATAGTTATAAGTTGGAACATGTCCTATTTTAGTATAACATAAAAATAAATGCTTGCATGGAGGTTTCTACTTCTGCTTTTACCTTAAATATTGGATGTAGCAGCTGAATTAATTGCTTAGAGAATTTAGCATGTAGTGTATTTTTAGTAGCATTTGATGAAGAAGCAAAGCTGGCTGAGATCAGGTTTATCATCCTTCTATGACTGTCAGCAAGAAACAAACGAACGTTAGGAAGATACCCATGTAAACCTCACAGAAGTATTTTTAAAGCAGGAAGAAAGAATGCGTGCTATGGCTTGGATAAATACATTATAAACTCGAATGTGGATATCGACAAGATTTAACAATGCGATTGTGCTTCGCTTATAAGAGTTTATGATTACAACATGCCAATTGCTGGCATAAGTTTGCAATACATCTGAAGCTCTAAAATTTATATTTAAAATGGTTTAGAAAGTAATTTTGTTGTATATTCACGGTTTAGAAATGAAACTTCAGTACCTAATCCGATCACATCAGCAGGGCCTGTTTTCCCGTTCTTATATGATTTGAAAAGCTAACTTTTTAATCTGTGTTACATCAAATTGTCCCAAAATCTGATAGGAAAGCATAACAAATGTAATAAAAGTTAAGTCTCCAGGACTCAGCCTGAAGTCGAAAGCACATTATTAAATGTTCAATGAGTGTAGGTAAGTTTAACTTTTCTGGATTTTGAGAAGAGTGCCTTTTTCTTAGATTATACTGACGGAATCGTAAGAGTAGAATAGGTATAGATCGCCCTTCCTTTTGTGGTTCAAACTTATCACAGTTTAACAATCCTTCATATTTATAGCCTATACTATCCTTTCACTTTTCTCTACGAAACAAGGATACAGACATACAAAAAAAATAACTAGCAACTTTTCAGCAAACATTTCGAAGAAAAGTGAAGGCTGGATGTTTTAAGTGAATTTCGTCACTACTTTGAGACTCTCCTAGACTATCAACTATGTTAATCCTTTTGAAAACATTATCTATAGAGATACCCTTCCTCCTCGATCGATGCTTTAAGGGGCCCAGGAAATATACAATGTTTGGTATTTAGGCAGTACAGAATGCAACTTTGGTACGTTTACTCAATAGCGTGGTACATAGGTACGTCTCTTTAGAAAAGAGTACCGTATGCCAAACTAAACACAATCTACAAAGGGTCGAACAAACTGTGTATTTGCTTAGGGAATAGGTAGCCAAAGAGGGATGAAGAAAGGATAACAGAAAGTGGGAAGTAAGTGGACTGAAAGCACTTGAATTTGCTTCGATAGAAGAACTGCGTCTTTGCTTAGAATTTAAAAATGGCAAATCTATTCTTCGTGAGTGAATACAAGTCTTTTGGAGATAAAATCCATGTCAATGTGCTTACTTTTAGAGATGCATATTCCTATTTCTATTGGAATTTCAATACATTTATCGTCCTTTCTCCAGCGCTTTAAATTGAACAGGGTGTTTATGCCGCTTGTTGTGACTATGTTGTATTTCATTTTGTTTGCTTGAACGATAATAAAAAGAGTTGCTCTTTTGAATTTTTATTTACTTCAAAGGTGGTTGGTACTAGGTTTTTTAATGGTCGTTTTCTACAATGTGTCCCTAAATTTCTTGAGATTTAAATTGGCATTATTGCTAAGTTGTCGGTTGTGGAAGACTTTTGATTGAAGTTTTTGAATTTTTGATGCATCCGTAGAACACCCTTTTTAATTTCAGTACATTTTTGCTTATCGACCGAGTAATCTCTAAAAATCGGGATAAAGAAGACCGAGAATGCATAAAGCATGTTTTGAGATCTTGGTTTTTAATGATAAAAACGAAACTTTTACTATTATTTGAAGTTTCTATTGATAGATTGGGCAGAACATAAGTCATAAAAATGAGCAAAGACTTTGAAATTTATTTTAAAATTTTCAATTAGTTTTAGAACTTCCTACCGCAAAGGTTATGTAAGGGTCCTCTGGGAATAATTTGATGCACATTTGAGTTTCACATATAATCACGAGTTTAAAAAAAATAAACTTTCCTAAAGCTTGGCTAGTTGTACCCTTAAAATGGTAACTTTGCTACATTGTTTTTCCTCAGTATACTTTCCTTTCGTTAATCTTCATTATCGAGCCAAAGGCTGGTGTGGCAATGGTAGGTGCGTGCAGCTAAAGTTGGCAAAACTGTGTATTGTGATAAAGGGGTTAAAAAGTTTGTTTACGAGCTTTTTAACAGGAGTACAAAATTTGGCTACGACCGAATATAATATTCCTCTTGGAAAACTTTACACAGAACCGATTGCAATAAACTGGAATATTACTTTCGGGCAGTTTAACTTTAATTGAGGCATAAGTTCGACTACTTGCTTTGCTTTGTACGGATCTTGTATTGCTTTTAGCTGGCTCAGTTGTAGTTATTTGTATATTTTCTCCAGTAGAAAGTCCAGGAATCAAAACTTGAAGAAATATCTCGGTGTTGAAATTACAACTTTTTTACCTTCTATATCCCCTGCGTTTCAAAATAAAAATCTTATCCTATAGGGAAAACATCGTGATATTTTTTTCCTTCAACTTTCAACTGAGATTTTTATTTCGAATCCTTCTCACATAGCACAACTTGACTCTAGCTAGCAAAAAAATGCGGCGATGATGGCTTGCATTCGCAATGGGGAACGTAAATCGATGAAAAAAATCACACAAAAAGTATATATGTACATACGATTTTGTGCTGACGTTTCATCTTGCAACAAATAATTCTGCAGAAACGTTTGTGCAACAATCAGTCCGTTTAAAATTCTGAAGAGTTCTGATATTTGATTTAATCCGACTTTCCCCTAGACAATGACGGTAAGTAGTCGCATTAGTAATGGTTACTTCCTGATTTGGTGTGTAGTTCGTAGCTTTCAGGCTTTCCGTAGCGAGTTCAATCCAATCGTACCATGCATTTTGGATCGGAAGGATAAAGATCTAAATTGTTTTTAAAGTCAATGCAAACCCAGGCTTTCTGTGTATAAACAACGGTTAGTTCTACGCTACATACATATCCAATTCATAGTAGAGTTTTTTGGTAAAATTCGTACTATAAGTAAACCAGCCGCAAACTTGGTTAATATTCTGGTAATTCACATAACTTGGCAAGCTCAAGCAAACTACCGTTTCATGTACAGTTTCATAAAAAATAAATCTTTCTGAGAAAAGCTTCATTTTTTCTTAATAAAACTATCAATATCTCTAGAAACTTTGCTGCTGCTGTGGAAGGCTTTTACAACTGGATCGGATTATCCCGAACTGTGTTAGCTTTTTATACTTTTACGACTCAATATCTAAATTCTTGCCAAACGAGTGATGGAACTGGGAGTTGGAAGGTCTGAGAAAATATTATGAAATAAAGTTACTCTTTTTCATAACGGGGGTCCCAGCTGTCGTCCTGTTTGAAAGTTTCAACACGATTCAATAATAATATCAAACTCACTGATGATATTGGGAGCGTTATCGTCATCAGTTTTACTGTCGTTAGCCTGGGTCTCTTACTTTTCTTGATGGAACCTTATATTTAGTTTAGTTTGCAGTTCTGAAAAAGCTTCTGTTATGGCTTGTATCTAAGAACATAATGACTCTACTTATGATTACTTTGTATTGTACTGTTTATCAGAAGATGCGAGTCTAGAAACATATTGAACCTCCAAAATTAAAGAGGATACCTTTGTTTAGGTTTGTTCCATGTTTAGTTTAGGCAATGGACATTAAGTAACCTGGTTAAGGTATCCATTTCTTACGTCTTTCAGTTCACAGTCAGTGCAATGCATATTCTTGGTTAAAGGCTTAAGAGAAGAAAAATGCCTGGGTAAATTATCTACTAGTCAAGGACTCATAACTCTCTCATTCAGTGAAGGAGAAAAAAATTACGGAGCCAAAGCCGAAAAGTAAAGAAAGACTAGAAAAAATATTCTTATTCGGAGAAAGTAAAGAAAGAGTGAGTAATGTGAGCTCATCAAATGATCTCCTTGGAAAAGCCTTCTTTTTCTCCTTTACGTCTTCAGAAGTATCTAGGATTCTGTATTGTACTTAGCGGACTATAGATGCTTTATTAGTATTAAAAAATGGAGGAATTTGAAAGCTTTCTCCATAAGCATTATACGTTTATCGTATAATCGTCTTAGACGAGCGGCCTTTACTTACGCAAGTATTGTGATATGATAATATTAGGGGGCAAAACCTTTTGAGGAGCACTCTCTAAGAAGAATTCCATCATATTTTTTTATGGTACTACAGTACAGTTGACATTGAATATGAGTCAAGAAATGTTTGAGTATTTCAAACCGCATTAATACAATAATACCTTACATTGCGTTAGAGGCGTGAATGTGCAGTTTTTAGGGGGTTCGGTACGTAGCTGTAGCTTACTTTGGATCTGATATTATGAGAATGAGAATGAGAACAATGGTAGTAATATTCTAGATTCTAGGGTGTGTCCGTGTGTCATACATTAGAGGGCAAGGATGAAGAAATTCCTTGAGCAGAGGTGTTCATCGTGGTTTCGGCAGTGGTTATGGTTATCATGGCTTAAGACGTGGAATATTAAAGTTTTAATGTCCTTAGGTAGTCTTTTTAGCATTTAGATATAGTTGATGGGATCATCCTCTATTCTCTGAGAGTTTTTGAAGCATAAAGGTTGAGCTGGTCTCACCAGCTAATTTAGAGCGTACTCCAGGTGAAGCTTACTAATCTCTTTGTAATTCTAAGAAGACTAGAGGTAAGTTCTTTCATCTCATTTTCGTTAGTAAAAGATGAAAGCTAAAGGACTTTTGAAAGGTTAAGGAGGATAAGAGTTTTTGACTGATGCTGTTACAAAATAGGAGTCTCAAGTAAGTAGGGGTGCGGCTGGGGTGACTTTAAGTTGTTGTGTGAGGCAATTGCATGCATTATGCATTTAAAAATTAGCAGTAGTGTAGCATTCTTCCGTTTATTTGAAAAGTACGACGCTTTAAAAGTATTTAACTAAATGTAGTAGTCTTATCTCTTCTTGGATAAACGTTTCTTGAGGAGTCTGCTGACTGCAAAGGTCAGGGTTCAATTTCAAACTAGGTCTTAAACACCACGAAGTTATCCAAATCGAAGCCTGAAGGGATGCCGTATGCTATCATGGGTCCACGTTAGAATCAAGGACAGTTGCCTGGCTGAAGTCAATATAACATGGGTTTATTTCTTTCCTATTCAATCCTCGCATCCCTTTATTTCAGTTACATGTTTAGTTAGGTAGACATGGAAAATGGAGGAAGGAAAGCATAAACTGAAAAATATCTCCAACAGTGAGGATTCTACGTTACTTTAAAAATCTTGTGTATGGTTTTATTGGTTTCCTGCCCCTTATTTGGACAAGAGCCATGACTGACACAAAAGCTAGATGAAATTTCCTATAAAAACTACACTTAAAAGATACGAGTGAGTGACACTTTTTAGAGAAGGATACAAATTCTGTCCAAAGGATATGCCGTACTTATTAAATTAAACTTTACATTCTACAACTACAGACAGTAGTCCAACGTTGAAAAGTTACCGATGATAAGCCAATGGTTGACAACTGCATGATAAAACCTTGGAGGATAAGAGTTGTAGAAAAGCCATTTTAGCTATATACACCACGGACAAAGTAGTAAAGTGTTGGCACGGAGGATGATGAAGAAAACAGCATTTATTTACATAGATTGATTGCCAGTTGGGTAATATAATATCTGTATCTATCAGAGCAGAGAGAAAGTAAAAACATTTAGACTTGCAAATCCAATTAAAATTCTTTCACAGTCACAGTCAACTAACTGTCGTTTTATCTTACAGTAAAGCAGACATAAACAAATATAAATACGGGAAGATAAACACTTCACTTGACGGACTAAATAAGTTTTAAACTCGCCTAATTTAATTAATATTATCTTATGATATCCTCCGACACTCGTAGTTATACTGCCTTAAATGAATGAACTAGATATTAAGATAAAATTCCCAATGTAGTCCAATCCTTGAATGATAAAAGGAGATAAACCAAAAATCAGAAGGATGTTAAACAATATATCTCATTTAATTACTCACTTACCATATATTCCACCGCTCATAGTAGCACTACACTTTTATACTTACTTTTACTCCACAGATATAAAGAAATTTAATTAATTAAGAAGAGTTGTTAATTTCATTCCAAGGTTTTTACCCTCATTTTACTGTGGTAAAAGTTTAATGAAGAAAGTTTTCTCTGAAGCTTAATACTCTACTAGGTATGTACTCCCTCTCATCATTTGATAAAATTAGAGTCTCAGCTTTTGGAGTACCGTGTGAGTTATCTCTTTCTTTAATTTACCGAAATGTTAAGTGGCACTTTGAGTAATCCAGCTCAGTGCTCTTACTTAATTCACCTAACCTACCTAGTTGAAAATGTCGTCGTATCTAAAAACTAGAGATGATAAACGACTACAGTTCTTGACAAGTGAGTACGACAAACATGTTAATTTCATGAGAAAGTCTACAAGAGATGTTATTAGTAATTGAAATAACACCACGCTGAAAGACAAGGAATAGGGTTAAGTGGCCTTAGTTTCTAGTTCCACGAGGAGCTAATTGTTTTCACTTGTGTAAGGAAAAGGCCCTTTTATAGTTCCTTCTATTAGACTACCCCGTTTTGATACCAAGCGTGAGTGACTTTACTTTATCAAGGAAGATATTACGTGGTTAATAATATAACGAAACGAATAGTAATCAAATTTAGATATTGGTTAAGTCAAAGCATAGACAGTAGATAGGCTGAGAGAGAGTGGAATAAAATGAGAGAAAGTTATGTGACACCTTCAAATGTGAAATCCACAATCGGTCGTTTTATCACGAGAGATGTAGTCTTCATAGGTGTCAGTTCATTAGAATGAGATGAAATGAAATAAATTATTCTGTTGGAATAATGTTGAAGAAAGTGTAGTTTTGCTTCCATTTGGGCTTCCTTTAGTTACTGGTCGGATTCAATTTGAATGAAACTTATCTATCTACTTAAAAGCCCATGCTGGTGCCAGTATTAATACTGGTTTAGGGGGTTCTGTCTGATGGTTGTGGTTGATAAGGTCCTAGTTGATGCCCGCCCTGGCCCGTTATCTTAAACTTTATGGAGTAAACTTACTTCAAAGAGGCTGGAGCTGTTGTGGCGTCTTTGGCTTCTTGTGGCGTCATTAAGTGGAATCTTATGATTATAATACTGACTGGAGGGATTGTCAACTGCTGAAAGATATTCCTGAAAGGGGCTTAACCACCCTAGTTTACTTGAATAAATAAGCAAACTCTGTTGTTGTAGCCTGAAACTCACTCTGATTTAACATTTTGGCTGGGAGATTAAGACGCTTGAAAGAAGGTTAAGCTAATGGTTAAGATATGGGTACTTTCTCTTGGTCTTAGATTAATCAAATGGACTAAGAATGGGTTAAGATCAATATGATTGGAGAGGCTGGATAAAGACCACAACAAAATTATCAAAGGGATAAGGTCTTTAAATACCCTTGGAACTGTTTGGCAATCGAGAATAGAATTGTTGGACAAAAACTAACATCCACCCAGTTTTATCAAACGAGTTTTCTACTCTTTTGATCTCTCTTTAGTAGGCAGGATGCAGACGTTTATTGTACGTTAGGTATCAAATTGAACCATTTTGGAAGCATTGCACTTAGGTTGATATGAAGAAAAGCCAGTAAGGGTGAAAAATAAAGAACCACGGATGATGGTGGTTAATAGTCAACTTAGGGGGATTGAGTGGTATTTATTGTGGTTTCTATCAGAAGAACTATTTCCTGTCTTTCGCTTTGTAAGTAATGCGTTTCGTTATTGATTTAACGTAGAGAAGAATTGTTGACTGTACTGCTGTCCTAAAAAAATATTTTGGACGACGGGCGTTGACACAAGAAGTGCATGAAATGAATGAGCTAAGGCGAGCTTAGTATACTAATAGTTTTAGTATGGAAGTACATTACTAAAAATGGCGATAGTAAATACATTGCCAATAAAGGCAGCGGAAGTAAGTGCTGAGTATGCATGCCGATTTGTCGGTTGAATTTAGTAAAACATCCTTATAAAAACCAAATTACTTTGGACCGAAAACAATTTTTTGCCAAAAATCCAGCATGCAGCTTCAGTGCGTATTGAAACAAAGAAAACGTATTCACCCCACAAAGTTCCACTTTCACCCTTGCGAATGAGGATTGTGGAGACAATAAGTAAAATTATAAAATGCTCTACCTTGCTACTCTTTGTAAAAGTAAATTGAGTTATTATATGTGCGTATAAAAGTTTGGCTTGGGCGTAAAAAATCATGAGTTCACTTCTCATATCTCTAGAGCACTTCCTCAAATCATTGGATTCTGTCACCATTTCTCATCTTTCTTGCGTTCACGTTCCTTGTCTCCTTCTGTCTTTGGAATACTGAACAGAACGGTGAATAACTATTGTAGAATATCAAAACGTAGGGTATAGAAACTAGGTAGTGGATAATGGAGATGGAAGTTGACTTCGTTGTCTCGTCCTTTTCGTGTGGTGTATTTTATTTTTCTTCATAATATACATTGTGGATGTGCTATTGGACGTGGAGTGTGTATGTTTGACTGTCAGGTTAGATTAATGGGACGAAATGGAGGTTGCTACTACGAAAACTACTACTCCTAATAAAGCTACTTGAAGTAGTTCTACTAATATACAGCTACTACTACTTCAGAATACTTCGTGAAAGATACTACTTTAGTGAACAACTTTCACCACTTCAACTAAATCCGAAGAGTTTCTCGTTTTCTTCACCGTATCTTTGTTCAAGATGAGAAATCGGGTTCGAACTTGAGTCACGTAATGTTCATGACATTCTCTCACTTTCCAAGGAGCATTTAAGATGACACTTTCCCTCAGAATACTAAACGATTAACTTTGTCTGCTTATCTTGAGCGAGTAGATTATAGATTTACATTAAAAAAGTTATCGTGTTGCTCATTAAGTAAACCGAAACTTTTCACTATTTGCAATCTCAACTTTACAAAAGACTTGATAATATAGTTGCTTGAGGTGAGGCAGTGTTAAATTTCTGTGTTGGGGTTTGTCATTAAATAAGTAACTTTGTATTTCAACTTGTAACAACGTTTACCATCTAAAATTTTTATTATACAAACAAAATGTATGTAAGGTTGGATAAAATTGGGATCAGAGGGCAAAGATTAAAACAGTTTCTTCAGTTATTCGTTGGTATACGTATAGTTGTTACTTTACTTGATGTGCATGAGTAGTCCAAGTGAGGTATGACTTTTTTATTCAAAATTATCTAATTCATGGTCCATTCGTGCTAGGTTTTCCGCAGTCGTGAGGTTTAGCATTACGTCTGTCGGTGCAACTCCTTCTAGGATAATTCTAGATTGTAACAGGCCTTTAAATAAGGTTATACCTAGTTTACTTTTTCAGCAAGAAGAAATCTAAATTTTTTCTCACAGATTTACGAGCAAGCTTAAAAGATTTTAAAAGGACGTTTCCTTCTACTTTTGTTCAACGGGTGAAATACAAATACAATTCTCGCTCTCCTGGTTAAAGTTAGCGTTATTTATCCAATTCGGAGAGTTTGATGGAATTTAGACAAAATTGAAATGAATGGATTGTTGCCAAACCATTTGATTTAAAATCCTCTCATTCAAGTTGACTTGGTGCATTTCTCTTTTTAAGCAGTCCAATATAAGAGTATATATACCTCAAATACAAATATAAATTTATTCACTCCAAACTCGCCTAATTATCAATCATGGCTGGAAAAAAAATATATAGCTTGCCATACCACGAACCACGACGATTGCTTTAACTTACATTCAGCTTCCTCATTCCCCATATTTCAATATTACGACTCTAGAGATTCTCGCTTTAGGAAAATATGCGTGCAATTGAAGTAACGCGTAGCCCTGAAATTCGTGATTTTATGAATGGGATTAAATTCTCTCTTCATTTTGGATGGATTCAATAAAATAATTTAGAGTCAGGCAAACAACTAAACCCTTTAATCTTTTAATCTTTAGCGTATTCAGACTGCTGGCTGCGCTAGTTGCAAAATTGAGGACACGAATGCAGTTCTATGCAACTAAAGAACTCCTCTAGTAATCACATTATTAGTTTTTTACGATGAAAAATATTAATAGTATGTTGTGCGTCATCCTGATGTACTTCAAACCAATTTTATTGTATATACGATACATAGACATTTTTAATCAGAAAAAAGTTCATTACATTTTTCTATTTGATCTCAAAGATTGTAAAGATGTGTGGAAAGTAGATATTAGCTTGGTGAAAGTTTTATTTCTACCTAGAAGTAGTGAGTTTGTTACGAGAATTTTCTTTCTAAAATTATGAGCCTTATTTGGTCACTTTTCACTGGAATTTTGTAACTACTCTTTACTTTAGGATATAAAACGGTCCAGCATAGTAGTAACTAGACCCCCAGGGAAGCTAGCCAGCTCCCCAAATATTGTAATACACCCATGTAATAGTAATACATGATAATAATTCAAAATTTTAGCATTATTACGCTGGCATTAGGCGACCAATTCGCACAGTTTGAGACTATTTTCATATAAATCCACTGACGCGTTACTGAGAACGGTTCTAAAAAGGAACGGAGACTGATCTTTAGTAAAACTGATGAGATGAATTAATAGAAGTATAACTATTGTATGCAAGCCTGTATTTAATAACGCACGAGAAACCTCGACATTGGTCTGGTTTGCATGGGCTAAAAGAATGATTATTTTTCTTTGCCAAAACTCAGCAGGAGTGCTGGTTGGCTTGAGAGTTATTTTTTATAGATGCAATATAGGTATGCGATATCCTAGTTGTGTAGAATCCTATATAACCTTCATCTAATCCGGTGAAATTGTCTAATTTTAACGTTTTCCACCATCCAACAATCGCAGAGCAGGAGTAAAAATACTGGCTGCAAATTCTTTAGTATTATAAACTTTTATTTGAGCTATGCTGGTTTTTTGGATGAAGAAAGAATAAATGAACGTGAATGGGTATGACTTTGAGCTAGAAGGGTTCAAATAGTAAGATCATTTTTCAACTTGCGAGGGACTACCCGACCATGAAAAAGATGACGGGCTTATAGATAAAAGGATACAAAACGATTGATTACTCAACCAGCTTTAAGAACGGATCAGTTCCAGTCCTATTTGGGATGTAGAAAAGATCCTGGAGATCTTATTTAAGCGTTTTTAGCCAAGGTTATGCATAATATTCGAATTGAAGAGAATTGCCACTGAACAACATTTTATCGTATTTTATGATAAGATCTGATGAGTTTGATTACTGCAGCTTATACGTTTGCTGTTGTAGCTTGTTTGACAAGGAAAAAAACGACGTTAACTTTATTTCTTTACTTATTGCAGCTTCAAGGATCCGGTACGAAATCACAAAGGGTAACACGGGTGGTGCTTTCGCAGTGAAAAACATGACAGGAGCAATCTACGTGGCCGGTCCTTTGGATTACGAGACGAGAAAGCGGGTATGAATGTTTAGCATTTTTTCCCACGGACACCCACTATCATTTTATAGTTTAGTTTAAAAAAGAGAGCAAACTTTAATTAAAAGAATAGCGACAGGAAATTTGTGGAGACAATTATGATAAAATTCCCAAGCGAGTCTTAGAATATCCATGTAGCCATGTACAGTTTTTACGTGTCATTTAAAACGGTCCACTAAATAAATTCAAGTAGGAAATAACTCCAAGCATTGTCGTTATGTTACACTTTGGCCGTAGAAAAAGTCAAAATCGAGTAGAAAAGTTTTCTAATTTCGGGGAGGAACCATTATGTTAAGTAAATTATTCTCCAGCCAAGAGGATCGCTGAACCTTTAGGGATTTACTTTAAGAACCCATGTGGCCATGATACAGCTCATGATAGTAGTGAAGCAGCAATTTCTCTCCTCCTATGATTCCAATGCCTATCAACTACAAGAAACTTATAGAAAGTATAAAAATAATGTTTATTGGAGCATAAAATTACAACCAATTGGACTTTTACTCCCAATGTAATTGCGACATTAGTTTAAACTCTAATGCAGATGGGGTTTGGGGGGTGTGCTGCTTCAAGTTAATGTATGATGTCTAATGTTTCTTTTCATTCATTCATTCATGCTGCTTTCTCTGACTTTCTCCTACTTCGTCCTATCTTGGGAAAAAAACATCATGTCTACTGACCGATTGGATTCTGTAACAAACAAAACCCTTGCGACGATACGTGGTACATATGCTACAGTATGAGCTTCGTCTTTCTGCCTCGGACAATAAAAATGAGAATTATACAACGGTTGTGATACAAGTTCGGGATGTCAATGGCAAGTCCAACGATTCCAGCTCTTTCTTAACTTTATGTATCTTTGACGTTTAAAATAATCTTGAAGAAATCCTGTCAGTTTAGAATTGTATTTTCTTTACAAATACTGACGGATAATTTCCTTTCAAAGTTCATTCATACTTAACTAGTTTCTTGAAAGTGGTTTTTACAAAGGCTTGGGTGGTGGGACGGTGAAATAACGTCTTTTTCAATAACAGATAACCCTCCGGTCTTCGACCGCCCTACTTATGAGACTCAAATCACGGAGGAGGACGATAGGAATCTTCCCAAGCGAGTTCTTCAGGTTACTTTCTCAAACTTTCTTGCCGAAACCAATCCCTTCCGCTTGCTTTCTTTCTTGTTGCTGCTTTGCTAATGTTTTGAAACAACTGTACAGTAGTATAGAAGTTTTTATAAAGCTGTGAAAACAATCGTGCTTTATTTTTATTATTTCGATATATGTTTGATATCTGGCCACTGTACTGTCCTAAGTCAATAAAGGGTAGCCATGCACTTAAAACTAATTACTTGTAGGTTCTTAACACGTTCGCTTTCTTTGTAAATAAAGTCTCTGGGGATTGCATGATGAAATGCAATGCTAAACGATTTTTTGCAGTCCCGTTTGTACATTTTTTCGTCGTTGTTTGCTTTGAGGAGTTTGTCGATTAGAACTTTGGCCAACTACCGTATTGTTCAAATACAAGCCTCCCTCGAATAGTGGCGACTTCCGAATAGTAGCCTCCCTTGATTACTGTTAACAAATTTGTAAGGCATATACCCTTAATGTTGTAGTGGCCGGGGCTTATAGTCGAGACAATACTGAACTTATGTTAGAGATGAGGCTTTATATAACAGGCACTTAAGACAGAAAGTGAGCTGCGATAGTAGACCAAAAAATATTAATGCCTTCTATCTTACCTAGGTAGCTACCCAATTTAGTAGATATCTGATACTATTTACAACAGTTTGCGGTCTTTGGCCCCCACTACTAACTGACTGTTTATATAAATTGTGGGATGAGATTGGAATTCAAAACGCTTCCCTAGGATGCTCTTGACATGTTTACTACACAAGATACGTGGGAGGAACGGGTTGGTTATTAGTTTGGTCAATATCAAGGCACACGTTCATTTTCCAAGTCCACGTCCACAGTCAGTTTCACCTTAATGCTTGAACATTTGATTTGGCTCAGTAAGTCGAAGCCCTCAGCAAGTTTTTCCACCTAGCTTCGTCGCCCAAGAAATCCACCCTCCTTCCTAGTTAGGAGTTAGAAAGACATCTTAATACTCGTTAGTAGATACTTTTAAAAAACCATGCGGATGTTCCAACTTGGATTCCATTTATGTTGGGCTGGACGGAAGTAACTTTTTATTTTCAAGTGGCTTCTCTTACGACCAATTTCCTTTCGGCTATTTATCCTCACGTGCCTGGACCAAATCCGTTGCTCAAGTTTCAGCTCGAGAAACAGCAAATGCCTTGTAGCTAGATAGATAGTTAACGGAAGTAAGAAGATAACCTATCCTTATTATTGGTTGTGGGTCGAATAATAATAATGTAAAATATAATCTTCCGCCCGTGACTTGGTATTTTCTGTATCTTATCTGGTTAAGTTGCCCGTAGTAGATTGCTCCCTTAATACTCTTGCTGAGAGCTTATGGGCTCTCGTCACATCAAATGACGCTTACGGCTGTGGAAAGGATTTCTTATTACCCGTTATTGCTAACTGGTTTTGCATTATAATGGCCGGAGTTGGGAGAGACAAAATAAAATACACATGAGATACGCTCGACTGGCAGTAAAAACATTGAGAACTCGTTCTTTTGGATAATGCAAATCATGAGTTGCTGAGTTAGTTGCCTGCCTGTTGGAGTTTATTGCATAATTTTTAGCCCGGTTTCAGGATTTTGCTTACCCTGGCATCGGGATCGGGCTGCTATCAGCATCAGCGTCACTATTTGGACAGCATATCCTACCTATCACTTACATATCCTGGTTACCTATCTTTCGGGGGTAGGGAGTATTATTATTATTGAGCTGTGCAAATCGTTCTATTTATCTTGTCTATTTCTAGGATTACGACTATCCCTTTTTGGTATATAAACTGGTATAAATGTAAGTGCTAGCAGTCAGCACAGCGGTAGTAATGTGGCAGTACTAATAACGATATTGCTGAAATGAATTTCGAGTTCGTGATTCAATCTTGCAGCCAGTCATGGCAGTCAGTGCAATTTTTCAGGTTATGCAGTTGTAGAAGCTGTAGTTGTGCACTTGTGGATCCTCAGCTAGATTCTACAGATTTTTCCATCTTTCGTGCAAGACAAGTAGACATCCAGATCGAAAACATTTTTGCTTTACAAAAGTCACTAACTGAAACCTTTTATTTATGCATCTGAAACTTGGACGGATCATTCGAGTATTTTTATTTCGAAGAGTTCCTGTTTACAATTATTACACAAAAGATCTCTTTTAGCAGAAGTACAAACAACCCAATGGGGTTCGGTTCATTAAAGACATTATAATTTAGTAGAGGGCTTTGGTTCGATGTATTTTGTAGTTATTCTGTGGAATGAAGTTGAATAGTAACATTTTTTTTATAGACTATAATGGCTTGTATTCTTGCGACTTGAGGAGTTATTTATTTTGGGAAAGTTCTTTTGTTTCTGCCTACAATAAATAACTATGAATTGACAATGTCGTAAAGTGAGCAATGCTCTTGTGCTTTTCGATCCAGAGTATATTTTATTTAGAACTTACTTCAGTTTCAAGTTTGTTTGAGAGGCATAAAGTGGCTAGAACCCTTTAAACCTTATTTGTTATCCTTTTTTAAATGAATTGCTTCAGAAGTAAATGGAGTCTGCCACTTTCTACACTACATCGTGGACTCAAACTTGTAGTCACGCTTCACTTCAGGTTTTGCAGCCCATTCCAAAGCAATTTTGAAGTAGGATTAACTCTTACTGTAAACTCGGGTAGAATTGGTTTGTTAGGGAAAAGAGTAAACTTGTCACTTTATGTGTAAATGTGTTTGCTCAAAAAGTTAGCCAACTAGTAGACAGACCCTCTTGGAATATTCCTTAACTACTTAATATGAACAATGGGAACTTAGGAAAAATTAAATAGACTTCTACAAACCCTTTAGTTTAGTATACTCTAAAATAAATCGGGGGCTGGATGAACTTGTACTTCTTCAATGCAAATTCTTATGTTTGAACTCGTAACATTCGTGTTTGAGAGTATTTTGTCTGCGTTTAGGAACTTGGTCGTCGTGAAGCTACTTTTAATTCTAGACATATATTTCAACCCTAACTTGAATGTTAATGCCTACGTCTTATAGGATGTTCAGGCACTAACAGAAAGCTCGGAGAGTGGAAGTTTGAGGTAAAGATAGAGCTTTAGGATGTTTTAGTTTGCCCGATTTAGATGATAAGTAGTGCTCTCACGTGCGTTTGATGCAATTAAGTAGATTAAATAATCTACCTTAAATGGTCGTTACGATTAACACAGACCGATGCTGCTGAGATGATGTGAAATGCTTTCACATAATTTAGGGAACATTTTAGTTGCAGCTGGGACCATAAAATTACAATTTATAGCATGAAACTGCAAGAATTGTTTGACAAGAAGTAAGCGAACTATCTCAGATACCTGAAGACTAAAATAAGGTGCAAGAGAGTGTTGCATAATAGCTCATTGAATAGTTATGAATAAATATCTTCATATATATCGTAAAGATCACATTTACTGAAGAATAACAGAACCCAATTGATAAATGTCTCAAAATTCCAATAGCAAAAGAGTAGTCGCCAATGCCTATACAATAGGAAAGGAAATATTTGCATCTTATCTAAGGGTATTTTCATTTCAGTAAGTTTTTTGTTATAAAACAAGGTCAGTATAACTCTCCATTGGGTAGGAAAGCTTAAGCAAGGTAAGCATAGTACAACTATTAAATCTGTAAAAACATCCTGAAATCTTAACAGCATCCAAGAAACCTTTCTGGACTGATTGAATTAAAGGCAGTAATTTTTAACCTGTCTATTTTTCTGTCACACATAAAATCCCAACACGACAGGTTTCAAAGCATTTCTCGGACAGTGATGCTGCCGACAACTTTCACTAAGAAAAAGCGTGGATGGACATTTTCATATCCGTCTCAGTTGTCCAATTTCATATCCGTCTCAGTTGACCGAACAGTTCACTTTGTGATGGTATTTTAGCTGTGTAAAATCTGCTCAATGAAGCTTTCTATACGACACGAGTCCAAATCTTTCTTTCTTAGTGGCAACTGACAACTGACCTTTCCCCTCTTTCCTCTTGAAACTTGATTGTCACTTACAACTTTCAAAATACTTACTACTGGAACTATGACCCTGCTTCGCATTGCTGTGGCTAGCTATCAGGTCTGATGTGGTTGGTACTGTTTCATAGTATGTATCACTTGTGGTTAGTATTCCACAAGAGTTGGGACTTGAAACGGAGTGAAAGGTTCATGAATCTCGGAAGAGAACTACAGTACGTAGGCCCTTTAAGCAGGGAAGATGAGGTTAAAGAATTGGGGGTAGAATTTACATTTTAACTGAATATATTTTGACAACTAGGATGATTCGTTTGAATAGATGAGAAAAAGGTTTTAATTTAAAACTGTAGTGTTTTATGATGTTTAGTTAATGAATTTAAATGGGTGCATAAGGTTAGGTAACGGCTTTGTTTGCTACCTTGGTTTGATTATTATTTTGTTTTATTTTATTTGCACCAGTATGATTTGACGTTGGTTGCATCGGATAGTTTGAATGAAAATGAGACCACTGTGGTGATTCGTGTGCTTGATAAAAATGACCTTCCGCCTGTATTTTCCCAATCCATGTACATGGCCGATATGCTGGAAGAGTATTCCGGAAACTTACCCCTTAAGTTGACACAGGTATTTCAGCCAACCGTTTTATTTGTTTTACTTCGGGTGTGGTTTTATGTTTTTAAGTAAGGAATGAGTGCTTTGGAGTTCAGTAGTGATGCCAAGAATGCTTTGCAAAATGGTTCTTTATTGCTGTAAAATAGCAACAGCTTCTGACGCTTAACATGTACTGAGTTATGTCGTATAAAAATGGATGAAGTTTACTTACGGGTTTACAACTATGGATTAGGTTACGGCAACCGATGGAGATCGAGACCGACCCCAGAACATCGTTTATTTCTTAACTGGCCAAGGGATCGATTCCGACAATCCTGCTAATAGCAAATTTGACATCAATCGTACTACCGGGGAAATTTATGTACTGAAGGTAAGGTTTTCAACTGAGCTAAGTTTTATTTCCTTGGAATAAAAACCAATCTGCTAAAAAGTTAGGCTTTCTTGTCATATCCATTCCCAATATAGCAATAAAGGGTCCCAGTTCTTTTTTTATGAGTGACGTGACAACATTAGCGTCGATTTGCTTGACGTATGTATCCATAAATTGGCTACTTCCTATTGAGAGAATAGTAATAAAAGTCAAATACTAATGGGCATGCATGGGACTTTTGGGCATTTTAAATTCATTACCCTATCCAGTGTCGAAGACATGAAATAATCCTAAATCCCAAAGCTAAATTTTAACTTACTTTCAAAAATAAAAGTTCAAAACGGAAGTAAAAGGTTTACTAAGTGTACTACTTCTAACTTTGGCAATTTATCCAAAGCTTACAATTTGCCAATATAAAACGCCTCATTTTCCACAGCCCCTCGATAGAGATCAACCAAATGGCCGAGCTCAGTGGCGATTTACCGTTTTTGCTCAAGATGAAGGCGGAGAGGGTCTTGTGGGATACAGTGATGTCCAAGTTAACTTGAAGGATATCAATGACAATAGGTACGTAACTATTTTCTCCTGTTTGCGTTATGTCTGTCCTTATGGACTGGCAAAGTGGGACCATCATTTACTGGAAACAGGATGATCTATTCTCCCAGCTTTGTTCACCAGACCAAACATGGCTTCTTTTAAGCATTCTACTCCCATGATTTAATTTTTTTCAGCCCGATATTTCCGTTGGGAATCTATTTTGGCAATGTAACCGAAAACGGAACGTCAGGTTAGTTAAGAGATGAACAACAAGTTGATAAAATTTACGACCTAGCCATTATTCCTGACTTAATGGGCCATTAACACACCCCTTAACATTTCGATTATTTTATTTGGACTGGTCCGTTTTGTGTTTAGGGATGGTTGTAATGACAATGACGGCTGTGGACTATGACGACCCTAATGAAGGAACCAATGCTAAACTGACCTACTCAATTGAAAAGAATGTGATTGATGAGGAGCAGAACCGTCCTATTTTCGAAATTGAGGCAGATACTGGAGTAATCAAGACGGCAGTTTGTTGCTTGGACAGAGAAAAGACGCCGGATTACTCTATACAAGTGGTTGCGATGGATGGAGGGGGGTTAAAGGGTAAGGGGTCCTTAGGTTTCTAGCTCTAAGTTTCCACTTCTACAGATTTAAAAGTAAGGTTTTGCAACCTACTTTTAGTCTGAACTAAATTTTATGAATATTTCCTAGCTACGTAGCATTCTATTCACACCTTTCCATGTCCAAAAGCTTGTGATATGTAGTAAATATTGAATCCATTTAATCAAGGAAAGCTATATGTTCGAAATGACAATTGTTAAAGGCAGTTATAGGTGAAGTTGATGATTTTTTGTAATACTGGTTCAAAATACTTTCGAACATAAACGGCATGCCTATTAAATGAGACGTATGTAATTTTTCAGGTACGGGGACGGCGTCTATACGAGTGAAAGATATAAACGACATGGTAAGTGGAAAGGATTTTGCTCTAAAGAATATAAATGTAATGGATGTGGATGGATGCGTCTATCCGTCCATGCGACCTTTTTAGCCCAGTTGGTTTTGTACTATCATCTACCTGAATGATAGTTCGCGTGGTAAGGGTTTTCGGATGGAATTTATGGAATAAAATTCTTTGATTTTAGCCCCCGCATTTCACAAAGGATGAATGGTTTACGGAAGTAGATGAGACTGAAGGGAGTTCACTACCTGATACTCCTATACTAACTGTAACGGTTCACGACGAAGATGAAACAAATAAATTCCATTACAAGGTCCGTCTCTTTCGATCTTCTTCGTTTTCATTTTATTAGAAACGAAACCTCATCCCTTTCTTCTTCCTAACTTTATTTTCCCAACTTACTTTCTCCAACATAAAGTGTTCCTTGTTCCTTGTAAAAGTACGAAGCAGACTTACGACTGCAGTTGTACATATCTTACCCGCAGAAGACCAAGATATTTTACCATAATGGGTTCTTTGGCTTTGCTATCTTTGCCGTGTAGGTCCTGGAGAACAGTGGTTATGGGGCTGATAAGTTTACGATGGTGAGGAATAACGATGGGACGGGATCGCTGAAGATTGTTCAACCTCTGGATTTCGAAGACCCGCAACAAAGTCAAGGGTTTCATTTCCGGATACAAGTGAATGATAAAGGGGATGATAATGACAATGATAAATATCACGTTGCCTACGCCTGGGTCCGAGTTGCTCTCAGGGATATCAATGACAACAAGTACGAATAAAGAGAAGCTTTAGATTAAAGGGAACTCGGCAAACGGTTAAAAGGGAAGGGCTTGCTTATTTACTGCTGTGGCTGTTGTTTGCAGGCCAATTTTTGAAAAGCCCAATATCGAAGTCTCCGTTTTTGAGAATGCGGAAGTGGGCAAGAGTCTGGAAACTTTTAAGGCGACTGACCCGGATCAAGGGGGAAAGAGCAAAGTGTCCTTCAAAATTGATCGGTCTAGTGATAAAAAGAGACAGTTTTTGATAAATCAAGATGGGACTGTGACCATTCAGCGGACTTTGGATAGAGAGGATACTCCTAGACATCAGGTAACAACCGTGGAGTTTAAGTTACAAACCAAGAGCTTTCTTAGCTCTTTATGCTGGAAAGGGAAAAGTTTTAAGAACTTTTATCGTGTCTGGTCAACCAATGTACTTTAACAACCAGAATGCAATTTGTGATTTAGGTCAAAATCTTGGCTATCGATGATGGGACTCCTTCGAAAACTGCTACTGCTACTTTGACAGTTATTGTCCAAGATATAAATGACAAGTAAGTATTGTAGAGATTTGGCTGTCTATAGTTGGAGCATGTTTACGGCTTGGAGACATTATAGCTGGACAAATCTTTGATTGAAAACATCTCTTGTCTGAATTTCACAGTGCTCCCCAATTCTTGAAAGACTACCGACCCGTACTTCCTGAACATACTCCGCCTAGAAAAGTTGTGGAAGTGTTGGCCACAGACGACGATGATAGATCTAAGGGAAATGGTCCCCCCTTTACATTTAGGATGGACCCTAATGCCGCAGACGAAATCAAAGCATCTTTTAAAGTTGAACATGATCCAAGTACTGAATCCACTTCCGTTCTTCTTTAAGTCATAAGTTAGATAGAAACAGTTGAAGAAAACGCTATCCAATTTGTATTGTTTTCAGAGGGTGCAAACGGAGATGGCATGGCTATTGTGTCCTCACTGAGAATGTTTGACAGAGAACAAAGGAAAGAGTTCTTGGTTCCTATTGTGATAAAAGATTCTGGAAATCCTGCCATGTCTGGAACGAGCACACTTACAGTTATCATTGGGGATACGAACGTAAGCATATGCTTGACATTTTTCGATCTGCGTTGTTCTCACATTTATAGCATAAAATTACCATTACATTTTATCTCATTCGATCCGTGTGTGATGATTATTTCCAGGATCACAAAATGCAACCAGGCTCCAAGGATATATTTGTGTACAACTACCAGGTATACATGAGTGCTTTTACTGGATACGGTGTCGTTAACTTTGTATTAAAACTGTTGTTCTACAATAAATAATTTAATGTTTCAGGGAATGAATCCGGATACTGAAATTGGTCGCGTATATGTTTACGATTTGGACGACTGGGATCTCCCCGATAAGAAATTCTCATGGAAAGTTCGGGAAATGCCCCATCCAAGATTCCAAGTTGATGAGGAGACTGGAATTATTACGATGAAGCAAGATACACGACCTGGAAAATATGAGCTGGAGTTTAATGTCTATGATCGAATTCATACTCAAATGAACGTACCTGCCAATGTTACCGTTATGGTTAAAGACTTGCCTTACGAAGCTGTTGCCAATCATGGTTCCGTTAGGATTTATGGTATTACGGATGAGGATTTCATAAGAATTTGGGACTACAGGGTAAAATAGCATAGGAACTATTCGTTCTGTATGAAAGCTCTTCACAGTCAGTATAAAATGTAATTTGAAATATTCGTTTTTTAGACTCAATCTGTAATGAAAAGTAAAGCTCAAAAATTTAAAGAAAAGCTAGCTCAAATACTCAGCACGGATGAGGCTAAAGTTGATGTATTCAGTGTGATGTTGAAACAACGACGACCTCCCATTACAGACGTGCGATTTTCGGCATTTGGTTCCCCATACTATAAGTCCGTGAGATTGAATGGATTTGTACTATTGCACAGAGAAGAGGTAAGTGGAATTGTTGACACGTAGAAAACAAGTTTCCAAGTTTAGATAATGTTACGTGATGACATGACCTGTTTGCTTATTGGAATATCCTTTTCGTAGATTGAAAAAGACGTCGGAATAAATATAACAATGGTTAACATTGACGAGTGCTTGTATGAGAACAAAGTTTGCGAAGGCTCATGCACAAATACAATGGACATTAGTCCATTGCCGTATACAGTAAATGCAAACAAAACGGCTCTCGTTGGAGTCAGGATTGAAACTCTTGCTGAGTGTATGTGTGGTGCCAGGAACTTTACCGAGAAGGACAAGGAATCTTGCAAGAAGTTTGATTGTTACAATGGGGGTCGTTGTATTGAGACGAAGAATGGACCTATGTAAGTGATTAGTAATTGAGTGATACATCAGTTTTAGCAGTCATTTTCTGGTCTCTTTGGAAATAATTGATATTGGCTTGCTAAAAGGTGTCACTGTCCTCCCGGTCGAGATGGTCCAAGATGTCAGATAGCAAGTAGGTCTTTCAGAGCTAATGACTGGGCTTGGTACCCTCCGCTGGAAATGTGTGAAGAGTCTCATCTCAGTATCGAGTTCATCACAAAGAAAGAAGACGGCTTGCTGTTTTACAATGGTCCTATGGTGGAACCCGAACCTGATGAGATCGTTCTGTACGACTTCATATCTTTGGAGTTGGACAAAGGGGAACCGAGGCTTCTGATTAATTTTGGATCGGGAACCTTAGAACTCAGAATTAAGCCTAATGGATCACTTTCCAATGGGGAGTGGCATCGGATTGACATTTTCTGGGATACGGAGGTATATTGTTCGACAGAAAATTGAGAATAGGTGCCTTAAATGGGAAATCTAACAATTATTCCTGTGTTTTAATTGCATTTAGAACGTTCGACTAGTTGTTGACTTCTGCAAATCTGCTCGTGTCATGGAGGCTGATGACGGCACCCCTTCAGTTTTTGACAATTCTTATTGTCTAGCTGAAGGTTTAATTCCACCGTTTGACGAGTACTTGAATGTAAACACTCCACTACAAGTTGGAGGAATGGTAGTGGAACACCTTGAAGCCAATCATTACAAATGGAAGTATATTCCGACGACAAAATCGTTTGAAGGGTGTATCCGAAATCTTATCCACAATAGCAAGATTTATGACCTAGCTAACCCAGGACATTCCCGTAATAAAGCTCCACCAGGATGTCCCTTGGTCGAAGATGCTTGTCTTGGAAATGATCTGACGTCTCGCTGCTCTGAGCATGGAACATGTGTAGGGACGTTTAGTGAGGCTCGCTGCGAGTGTAAACCAGGTTTCATGGGTCCAGGATGCACGATACCAACCATTCCAGCCACCTTCAAGTCTCAGAGTTACGTCAAGTATGCCTTGTCTTTCGAACCGGACCGTTTTAGCACGCAGATTCAACTTAGATTTAGAACTAGAGAAGTTCACGGAGAGCTTTTTAGGATCAGCGACCAACACAATCGTGAATATGGAATTCTAGAGGTATGCATTACTTTACAACGCATTTCAGGTTATACCAAAGATACAGGTAAAGAACTGTTTTCATAATTTCAGATCAAAGATAGCAGACTGAGGTTCCGGTACAATCTTAACAGTCTGAAAACAGAAGAACAGAACCTATGGCTGTCATTCGTACCTGTAGATGATGGCCAGTGGCACGTAGCAAAAGTAATTCGGTACGGGTCTGTAGCAGTCCTTGAGATTGACGGGGGAGAAGGTCGCAAGTACAATGAGACGTTTAAATATTCTGGCCATCAATGGATGATGGTTGACAAGCAAGAAGGAGTTTATGCTGGTGGAAAAGCTGAGTACACGGGTCACAGGTCTTTCGAAGTTTATGCTGATTATCAGAAAGGTTAGGGGAGTTGTACATGACTTAATCATTTTATTTCGGACATTAATTAAATTGATTGGACCATTGTCTTTTTCAGGATGTATTGATGACATTCGTCTCGAAGGAAAGCACCTTCCGCTGCCCACAGCTCTTAATGGAACCCAATGGGGACAAGCGACCAACTGGAGAAATCTTTCACCTAACTGCCCATCTAATAAACCATGTGCCAACGTAATCTGTCCTCCGCCGTTCGAATGCGTAGACCTTTGGAACGAGTACGAGTGTTCGTAAGTACAAAATTATTCATAATCTTTACGAAATCTATAATGCAAAAAGAAAAAGAATTCATAAGGGAAAGTTCCGTTGATTTTATAGTGTTGGATAACTTTTCTAGTAGAAACGGTAGTTTAACATTCTGTACAACTTTACAGTAGTTTGAAAATTCTCTCTATGTAAAATATTCCTGTTTGGTAGTTCATAGCAAATAATTACAGCATTATGTAGGAGTAGTGCAAGATTCTTGGATTTTTAGTGTTTCCAGAAATCTTGGTATTAGTGTAACTAACTGGTGGTGTGGCGAACTCTTTTTATGGCCATGTAAATCAAACCAATAAATAACTAACTTTATGGGAATTTGTGTGCTGAAGTTGTGGGGAGGGAACAGAGATGAGTCCAGATGAAAAACGCTGCGAGGATCGGAACGAATGCTTAGATAACCCTTGCTTAAACGGAGGTACGTGTTCCAACCGCGACGTTCCACAACGTTACTATTGTGAATGTCCACCGGGTTATTGGGGTCAAAATTGTGAGCTGTATCAAGAGGGTCAAATTTTAACCCTAAGTATGGGCGCTCTTGCTGCTATCCTCGTTTGTCTTCTCATCATCCTTAGTAAGTCTGCCGCTGCAGGAGTGGTGTTTGTTGCTTTGTAGATTAATTCAACTATGTAAGAGCTCATTATTGTTGATCAACTAATCGCCACTTGTTTTTGGTAACGGGGTTAGTTATGAGGTTATCCTTGGGTTGGTGGGGAACGTATGTAGATCGGTTGAATAGCTTGCTTTTTGTAGAGTTGAAAATTCCTTCGAGTGTTGGAGCTTTGTTTTCTCTAACATCTTTTGTAAATGTAAAATTGACGGAGCTCTCCAATCACTGATTTGAAATACTCGATGTTTCTGATAATATTGAAGTCAATTATTGACGCTTTCCTATTTCGAACGGCTGAAACGATAGATGTCGGAATGGATCTCGCGTATTTGGATCAGAGTGTCGGGACATTGACGAGTGCCGTGAGCAGCGACCTTGTCTTAATTTTGGAACTTGCGTGAATCACGAGGATGAGCGTATGTTTACATGCGTTTGTCCGAGGGATTACTCAGGTCACTATTGTGAACTGGAGGTCTCCCCTTCGGGAATCATTACTGCGTCAAGTGACTTCATCATAGCTCTTATTGTTTGTATTCTGGTGCTTTTAAGTAAGTTAACATATTGTTTTAGATCTATCTTCGGTTTCCAATTTCATATTGACATTGACGTATCACGTCGTTTGGCACTATGCATACGCAAGCTATGCTTCGCAATGCACAAGCAGAGATTTATTGAGCGTCGTACGAATGACAATGTATTTTGTAAAAAAACTCCTTGCAAGAGGTATAGTTTCCAGTTTCAGTTCAGTGGCGATTAGTACTCAACAAGCGTCTATTTGGTAACCATTCATGAAGCATATGACTTGAAGGCTAATAATGCTTGCTTATGATCCGTTAGTTCTGGTCCTTGTTTTTGTCGTCTACAACCGTCGTCGCGAAGCTCAGATAAAGTACCCGGGTCCGGATGACGATGTGCGAGAGAATATTATAAATTACGATGACGAAGGTGGTGGTGAAGATGATATGACTGCATTTGACATCACACCTTTACAAATCCCTATTGGAGCACCGGGTCATGAGATGATGATGCCAAAAATGCCATGTAAGATATTTAGCAATACGGTTTCAATATTGTTTTGGAAATATAGTCCATATAACTTAGTTATGAACTTTTGAATTTAATAGACATGATGAAAATGCCCGAGCCACAAATGATGGCCGGTGGCGAGCCAAATGTAGGTGTATTCATTGATGACCACAAGAGGAGAGCTGACCATGACCCTAACGCTCCACCATTCGACGATTTAAGAAATTACGCTTACGAAGGGGGTGGCAGTACTGCCGGTTCCTTATCATCTCTTGCTTCTGGTGAGTTATTTTAATTTTTTATCAATCTTCTTCGGACCATCTTATCTATGTGACGAAGGGGTAGAGAATCAACCTAATGCATTCGGTGTAGGACTTATAGTCCTATCTGAAAAACCAGTAGACTAACTAATTCTAATTAGAGTTTCTATCGAATCTTAATCTAAACAATGTCTGTTACTGTATTTCAGCCAACTTGTCAGACTTTGAAGCTTTTGGAGGTACATATTTATGGGCATTTTGCCTGTTTTACTTTATATTCCGGTTGCTTTTTCTTTTTGTAAACTTGTTCGTAAATTAGATGTATGCTGTCTTTAAATTGTGACTAATCTTTGTTTTGCTCTTCGACTTTTACATTTTGACTTTTAAATAAATAAAATATTATCATGATTTTTCCCCAGGTACTGACGACCTAGAGCAAGATTTCGATTACCTCAACGGATGGGGTCCCAGATTCCAGAAGTTAGCGGACATGTACGGGCATAACGAAAGCGAGGAAGATGATCAATAAGTTCATCGAAACGAGTCAATCACTATAAATTATTTATTTAAGGACCCTAAGGCCGTCTAAATTTCCTTAAAACTGGTTGAACATCCTTCAGTTTTAAGTGCCATACCCTTCACAGGCATTTATCCATCTCATCTTAACTTATTTCCAAGGATCTCCAACCTTCAACCGCCGCTTCCCAGTTCATCAAGTCTAAATATTTATCGCTTTACATAGACTATTAAAAAAAGCATGCTGTCTCTTGGTTAACTTTCCAAGCGTTGCTTATGAAATACAAAAGAGAAGGACTTTTTGTATTAAAACTATACTCATTTCGTCTAATTATGTACATTGAATAGTTTTAAAACCACGTCGAGTTTATAAGTAATGGATCTGATTTTTTTAACTGCCAAAGATTTATCAATAAGTTATTTAGTTACTAACTTAAAACTTCAACCCACTATAGCTAAGGTAAGTTCCTTCGCAATTGAGTTGAAACTACCAGCTATTTTGCGTGTCAGTTGTTTGTCCATGAGAAAATGGACCTTTTTGAACTATAGAACTAATGTGAAAGACTTTTGAATATGTAAATCAATCATGGAGCGTCGTGTTGTTAGCTAAATACTGTATTCTTAACAGCATCGACAAAAATCTCCAAATGATCTCATCATCACACTCGGATAACTTATGGTCGAACCTTAGCTAAGCTTTCCAGCTAGAGAAAGAGCGACATGAAAAAGATAATGTATTACAGGGAAGAAAAATGGCAATTTTTAATGCTAGAATTTTAACTGCTGCTCAAGTTTGTTATAACTTTATTTTTAAAATACTATCCTCCGCAATAGGCAGACGTAAACTGCAATAAAGTTAGCATGCAAGCTCCAGCAGAGATTCATAGTTCATGCATTCCATACCTTTTCTACACAATTAGTAATATTACAGTTCGTGAAGTCTTTAAGGAAGACATTAGTCAGAAAATGTGTTTCAGTTATTGTTTCAATTACAATTAGAGCTAAGAATAAGCCCGTCGACTGACGTATTATATTTTTAGGCTGTTGTGCTACCAAGCAAGCTTAAGGCGATACATTCCAGACAGATCTTATAGATGCTATTGTATGCGTTTCTATTGTAATTGTAAGGCATCCTCCCGACTAGTTGGTTACGTTTCAATCAAGCATAAATACTCAGGGTGTATGAGTTAAAATGTAAAACCTTCAGGATTCAATCAAGTATCGAATCTTTGTTTTCTACATTTTCGTACAGTCTCTAAGACCCCTATAGTCTGTAGTGTAATTGGCTTACAGAGCTGAAAAGGAAGTTATAAAAGCAGTTCGATACGAAATCCATAGATTCACATTCAGTAGATTTTAAAAAGCCAGTAACAATGTTTCCTTTTAAAAAAATAAGATAGGTTGCGACAACAATTCCCAGTGCAAACTAACTTTAAGTATGTTGTAAACTAAAGTCAATGTTGTACAAGATTTTTAAAGCGTTAAGCCTTTTATACTTATTGATAATGTACTTTCATATTGGGTAGTTACTGCTGATAAAGCTGCATATTCTTTTTCTTCTTCAAATGTTACCCTCATAAAGGATACATTCACATGAGACGTGCTATAAGTCATAAGATTACCATGATTTTTAAGACAGTAGTTAGTAAGTAGTATTTCTTGTAAATAACTCATGAAAAATTTCTAAAGTAGCTAACTAACTCTGCTACTAGACGGGTAAAAGATGGAATATATTCTGGAAATACTTTTAAACTCATAAGAATGAATTCTCCTTAATTAAGTAGAGCTTTTAGCTTAAAAATTCCCATTAATACTATAGTTTGGAGAGCTTCGGAAATGAATCGCGTAAAATTATATATATTACAAAATTACTTTTTAAATTCATATCTTTCACTCCTCAACTTTTGGCTATTTCAAATTATTTTTTCTATCTTACAAACGAAATATTTCTACCCTTTATATAAATGCAGGCTAAAGCAGTGCACTACGGAAACCCTTCCTTGTTCCTTACAAGTTAATAATAAAATCAATAAGACGTTAATCACGATTCATGAGTTATGTCGTATGCAATTGATCGAAGATTGAAGTTCGTAAGTAAATATAAATGCCGTAGCAAATAAATATGACATGGATCGCGCTATGTAGTTAAGAGTTTAGAAACATGAATTCCGAGTATGAATAGCTAAATATGGTGTGTGCGTTTCTTTGTTCATTGTTCAAAGTAATAAATTTATATCTGAAGAAAGAAAGATGACATGTTAATGTTAGTAATACATAATAAGTCCTAAATTATTCTAGGGCGTGTGAAAGGTTTGTAAAGTATTGCAGTTAATTATGAGTATGATACTAATGATGATAATGTAATACAAAAATTTCGTTTTTGTGTGATCTGTGTGGCTATTTTTACTTCTTTATTTATATAAGGTCATTAATTCCGTGGCATATTTTAGTTGTTCAACTGATTTAACAATCACGTTTTAAGGTAATATTTCTTGAGCGATTCTATGAAACTTTCCAACTTTCCATTCTAGCAATGCCAAACCGAAGATAGATGTTCAAAGTAGCTGAGCTGAGCTGAAGCGCTAGGTAATTAAATTAATTATATATGGAACCATATGCGTGTCCTGTACAATCTGTTATTTTATTTTGTAGACTTATTATTTTACCCATAAATCCTTGCTAGTAATTTTATCCACGCCTTAAGTTATTTGTTTTTGTAAAGTTTTATGTAAGGGAATGGAAATGTTGTAAACCAGCTTTAATTATTGTCTCGGTTCATCATGCCTACAGGAGTATTGTTTATTGGTTTATATCGGTTATTTATTATGAATAGAGTTATCATTTTTCATAGAATTATTGCTATTTAATTTTATATTTTCACACTGTGATCTTAGTTGGTATATGTTTTAAGATTTTGCTATCGCGAAATGTCCAGCGTACAAGGCAAGGACAGAAATAATAATGTTGTTTTAAACGAAAGCTTCTTTTGTTTTACGGGTCTTGGCACTTTATTTTGCAATGTTTGTGAAGACTGCACTGTCAACCGTATGCTGATATTATGAATGAAGTTATGGCTTTTTGACAGCAAGCTTAAACGAATATCTCATGTAATTTATACAGAAGCTATTGAACGATTTGCTTAAAAGGTTCGTTAATTCCTGGTCTATAAAGCATGATTTCAAAAAAAGTTGTTGGAATGGCAGAACGATTACGATCAAGTTGTCAGGACCAAAAAACGAATGTCCTCGCATCCACCATTTAGTTATAATAATCATGGCCTAAAATTTGTATAAAATTAATTAAGATTTGGTCATATATATCACCATCATAAACATGCAGGGTAAAAATATTAAAAGACTCATCTTTAACAAGAAAAGAAACTGATCCTCAAAAGCGTAACCAAATCCCTGCTTGCTTTGTCTAGCCATTTATCTAGACTATACTTGTCATTATTTCAGAAAGCACAGCTAGACAGACCGTTCGTGCTTAAGACAAGCCTCTGTAATCGATAATGAAGGGGATAAATTAGTTTTGAAAAGTTATCATCCCAATTATTAAAGAAATAGAGAAGATAAACGTCCCGTGTCAACCTGTCACTTTGTCTTGATGAGCTTGCATTGCAGTTGCTACTTTTTCTCTTATTTCGAACTTTTCGCCCAGAAAGTCGGCAGCGTTTGATTGACGTGGAAAGGCTTAGGTTGCAAATTTCAGCAAAATATTGCAGAATGGATGGCAAAGCTGAAACATGAGGACATACAAATGCTCATGCGAGTAAAGGCCATTGTACAAACAGCCCTTTTGTCACCGTCCAGCCAAGCATAGCGTCTGGATATCAAATGATTGTCAGGTAAAAACCATCCAAGTAAAGATGAGGGATGTACGATTGAAACTTGTACTTGGCAATGAAATACGAGAAATTATTCTGGTCTCCGAATGTCCTCTATAAATGGATCCAGCGTGACCAAATATTGACTTAGTTCGCTATTCGCTTTCTCTGCAAAACAGCATACATCTCCTTAATCTTTTCACTAGAAAAAATTCAACAAATTCTGTCAGGTTTCTGTTTAAAACAGCTACAAAACGCTATCAACTTCTGCTTTAGTTTGGTCCTTGCTGAGAGATAATAGGATGGCCGGCACAACTCCAACCTACAGCGGGATCCCTTACCCGACCAACGTTAGCGGTAGTAGTGCATTGGGAATGGGAAGCGTTACGCTGGGAAATGTCGGCGGAATCGGGAATATAGGAATGGGAAACATCCAAGGATTGGGAGAAAGGAGGAATTCCTTCGTGGGGCTTACACAACTCCAGTCCCAAAGTGTAATTCCGGCAACCGTTGGTTTCGTTGACCAACAGGGTAACATCAGCATCCAAGGGCAGCTAAGGGATCGGTCTGACAGCATGCGATCCTTGGACTACCACGATTCTCTCCAGCCCAAGAGGACGAACCAGATGGATATGGAATTCCAAAAGCTGAAGGTCTACGACTCAAGGAAACGACCCCAATCGCAGAACTTTGATGATGCCAATGGGGCCTTTTTCTCTAACTATATTGCCCAAAGGATTGCTCGAGTTGTGGAGGATTACCGGAAGACCAAGTATGAGGATGCTAAGCAGATAAATCAAACTATTACTAGTGTGGAGCAACTGCAGCAGAAGAGGGCTTCCAGCTTTAACCTAGCGAGGAGCGGAAGCTTCACGAACTTGACGTTGAGTCAGGGGGCAGCTAGGATTGAGGATTATGGACCTGTGGAACAGATTGAGTGGTTTAGCAGGGATAATGCTAGGGAACATCGGACGGATCGGTATGACATTACTCAGTATTGGAAGAGGAGCTACCCCGTTTATCGCAGGGGGCAGCCCTTTTTCTTTGCCGTGAAATTGGCCTCGAGGAACTCGGACTTGCAGAGGAATCCTGTCTTTGTTACTTTCAACTTTGGTATAAGTTATATCGTCTTAGGAAATGGAAGGTTTTGGGTGGATATTTTTTAGTAGACTAAGTGTAACGCTCATTAATAGGTTCCAACCCTTCCATTGGAAAGAACACGAGGGTCGCTCTGACTGTAAATGGAGACCGAGAGTTTACACAGAAGGATAAGTCCGATTGGGATATCAGAGTACATCATCAAGAAGGAAATACTTTGACATTGCAGGTTGGCATTTATAAACTTTTGCTAAAATCGCCGTTAAATTGTTAATTTAAATCATACAACAACATCCACTAGGTTAATATCGCTGCGACTGCCCCTGTTGGAGCATGGGCTTGTGAGATTCAGCAGAATAACGATGTCTTCCAGTCCCGAGAAGACATTTACATCTTGTTCAATCCTTTCTGTTCGGGTATGTGACATGAATGCAGTTTTGAAGGGCATTTTCCAATTATTTTATTGTCTTTTTCAGAGGATCCCGTTTACCTGGACAATGAGCAATCTCGAAGAGAGTACGTGTTCGCTGAATCTGGAAAGGTGTATCGTGGAACTTACAAGAGCCCAAAAACTCACAAATGGGTCTACAACCAGTTTAGTGACATTATTCTACCCATGGTCACACTTTTCTTGGACCGATACACCGAATCCAATAGGAACATGATTGACTATTCCCAACGAGGAAGTCCCATCTTTGTTGCTCGAGCTTTAGCTGGTTTGGTGAGAACTTTTAGGAGACCATGCAATTGTTAATTAAATATTCATTCTTTATTGAAACATGCATTCTTTATGGAAATTAACTTAACAGGTCTACTCTAAGTTTGGAGTTTTCAAAGAGCCAGAAAATAGGGAGGATAACTTCTCGACCTACAACTATACCGGAAGTTATTCTGTTTTTGAAAAACTTTTGGAACAAAACTTCCGTCCTGTTGAAGCGGACCAGACTTTCTACGCTTCGGCGATCTACGTTACTTGTAAGCAATTTCCTAGAGTTACAAAAAGACTCAAGATAAAATATCTGACGGCATATTAAATTATGATTCGCCTGACAGTCTGCCGAGCACTGGGACTTCCATGCAGGTCCGTGACCTCCTACCGAGCCCCCTTGGATAAGACTACTTTGAACGTGGATATCTACTGGTCTGAGGAAAATGAGCGAGAAAGCGACTTGTACCAAGCTTATCATTGTTGGAATGACGTATGGATGCGACGAGACGACCTTGTTTCACCAACCTCTTATGTTGGATGGCAAGCTGTGAACCCACATTACCGGGGTCAGCGTCATATCCATAAACGAAAGTTAGACTTGGCGAAAGTTTGAGAAATTACGATTTTAACTTCTGTTAAATTACATCCAGGTTACGGACCCTCTCCGGCAGAAGCTATTCGACGTGGAGAAGTTGGCCAGAACCATGACATCTTCCATTTCTACTCTTTGTTGAATTCCCAATTCAGACATTTCTACACTAATAACTACCCCGAGAAAACGGTTTATGATGAGTAAGAGATTTAGCATGTTTGGTTATATCAATTTTGTCGTGCCCCTTCTTCTGTCTAATTACAATTTTGGTTCGTTTATCATTATTTCAGCATTGGTCGCTTAATCGTTACCAAGCGTTGTGATCGAGATGACGATACTGAGGATGACTATGAAGAGATTACTCATATCTACAAAAAGAAGGATGGTATTTCCCTCAAATGTTTTGTTGACTACTAATATAAATTCTGCGGAAGCATACCGTTAAGTTTTTGTATTGTACAGGAACCGAAGAGGAACGTCATTTGGTTGCAAATGCCCTGCGAGGAAGCCTAATTTCAACAAGACGAGGCTCGATTTCCATGAGAAGTGGATCCATTGCCGAAAAAATCTATTTTACTGGAAAGAAAGACGATGTCTTTGCAGAATGGACGTCCAACTCATCTTCTTATGGCCAAAGTGTTCAAGTAAAGACACTTATACAAAAGTTTGAATTTAAAATTAAATAGGTTTGAATAAACTAGTCTAAAATCTAGGCTTCTCTTGTCATCCAAAACGGATCGAATGAAATGCGGTCCTTGGTGGTCAACCTTTACGCCCGACCATTGTACCAAGGAGTTGTTGGACGCAAATTTAAGCAAATTCGACGTCAATTTACTTTGCAACCCAACCAACGTGAGTGAATCCTTACTTGATTAAACTTAAACATTTCTTGTCTAACTAAAAAACCCGATCTTTTGTTAGGTGAGCCTCTGAGCCTTGAATTGACTCCACAAGATTATCAAGATCGTTTGGATGACGACTATCTTATCCGATATTATGCATGCATCTATGTCCGAGAAACTAATCAATTCTGGGCTGCCGATGATGACATTTCTCTTACTAAACCACGATTAAATATTCAGGTATTCTAAACTTCAACAATCTTAATCGATATTATTACTAGAAATTAGAAAAACATATCAGGCATTTACGCTTTACGGGTCGTCGTCTGCTTCCTTTACAAATTAGATGCGACAAACCGGACAAGTCGACAGTGACTTCCAAGTCGGCTTCAATTTGGTCAACCCACTAAGCACGACTCTGACCGATTGCTACATCTTTTACGAAGCTGCAGGGTTATGCAAACCAGTTTTCCGAAGGATTAAGTAACTAAGCTCCTTAATTTGTGTCCTATATGCCCGTTGTACAATACTTTACTTTATAATACTTAACTACTATTATATTTAAACTTTCAGGGACATCAAGCCTGGTGAGATGCTTAATCTGAATGAGATTGTCACACCCAGAAAGGCAGGTGATGGTCGTCTAGTTGCGATCTTCAACTCTCGCCAACTGAGGAACGTGTCAGGTTCGAAAACGATCAACGTTCGAGAGTAAAAATGACACATACGTTGCGTAACTTTTATGGAAACGACTTATGGCTGGCTCAACATGGACCAATGTGAAACCAATTCAAACGGAAACTCATCGATTGAATCGATAAGAAAAACTCGCTGACTAACTTATTACATAACCTTAGTTTTTAAATGATGCATCCCAAAAATCCAAAAAAACGCTTCTATCAAGAATCAGATCTCTGAACTTACTGCCTTAAAGAATTCGGGAGTATTCTTTATCGTCATTATAAAATACTTATGATAAACTACTAAATTTTGTTTTCGTTTTAACAACTCACTAAAAAAGTAAATGAGGGTTTCTGGTGAAAATAAATTCTTTACTTATTTCCAACTAAACTACATCTCGCGTTTGGATACGATTATTTGATTTGTTGTAATTTATTTAGCGTAAGGCACTGCTGCATCAATCAAGGACTAATTAACGCTCTCGATGATTTCAATACATTACGATTTAAACATAGTAAACTCCAAAATACTTAAAAATCACTTCCAAACCTAGGGGAATGATTCGGTTTACTTTTGTACTTAAACCCAATCTAAATCCTAAAACAACGCTCAACCAATACCTTTTAGGCAGGTTGAGTTGACTGGTCCGCAGATTAAAGTCAATAATTTGTCACTACCCTTAAATTAAAGCCTTTCTTAAATGTTAGATTTCTGCACAGGAAATGACAATAACAGTGCATCAGTGAAAAACCTGTATAATACTGTTGTATACTTCCATAAATAAACTTAACCTTTGGTTATTCCTTCACCTTTCGAGTTACCATTCCCAAAGGGGCAAAACTACTTTTAGCCGGTGGGGGGTTGAGCTTTGATGCCAAGTACGAGAATGGCGATAGCAAACTCTGCCTGTCGGGAATACTGACTTCAAAATGTCTTAATTTCTCTCTTGTGGCCCAACTTACTGCAAAACTCGGATCAACGTCCCGTTTCTGATTGTTTTTGCAAGCGATTCCAATCATTATAATGACAATCTAAAAAATACATAAGATAACCCGTTAATTAAACCCTATTCGCTTATCACTAACTCAAATTATAGTAATTCCATTACTTCCTTCTTTTCCCTATTTCTATCTATATCTTTCTTCAACAAATCAGCTATTTCAAAGGACACACGGCTATCCACAGAATAAGTTAAGACAAACGCATCCGCCAAGGAATGGTAATGTTTGGGTAATATTATTTCCAAAGCGTTTGTATCCGTCAGGGAGAAGCCTTCCGTGTCGTAAAACCGGACCATTTCCTTCGTCCCTCGTTCAGTGTCAATCATCGCGGCGTAAATGTCTTCAATCGTTGGATGAATGTCCTGCAAACAACATATTCACATCCTTATCAATCTCCTTATCCAAACTGTTATCCAAACTAAGGCTAAATATACACCCGTACCTGTTTTTGAAAGTTTCCATAAATTAACTGCTCCAGCATCGTCGTCTTCCCAATCCCTACAGACATAAACGAACGTTATCAATTACCACCACAATCTACTAAATCTAATAAAAGTAACGATTAAAAATGCCATGAACGCAGTTAATCTTAATACCTTTCATCCCGACCACAACGCATTTCCCCGTCTTTCCCATCTTTTCTTTGAAAAAAAGGTCACACTTTCTGCCCCTTTTTAATCCAGTCTCGAAATTGTAAACGGACTTGCCTCTTTAAAGTTACCCTTCCGACCTTTTCTCGTCCCCGAGGTTAATGATTGATAGCTTAACAAACAGATAAATTCGGTATTTATGATAGCACACCGCCCGCTACCCGGAGGAACCCGGACCGGATGCGGATATTACCCGGCTAACGCTGTCATAAACCTCTCAATCAACTGTCATTGTCATCGTCATGTCAAATCGTCATCTTCGTTGGCATCAATCAATCAATCAGGCTATCATCTAGATCAGGCTCTCTTTAGATCTAGCATGAATCAGGCTCTCCAGTCCAGATCAGGCTCTCTTTAGATCTAGCATGAATCAGGCTCTCCAGTCCAGCTCCAGATCAGGCTCTCTTTAGATCTAGCATGAATCAGGCTCTCCAGTCCAGATCAGGCTCTCTTTAGATCTAGCATGAATCAGGCTCTCCAAATCAGGCTCTCTTTCAGCCCCTTTCCAGAAAATTTCCTTCCAAAATCCACCAAAATTAATTTTTTTTTTGTGTTGGTCGTTGTGTTTTTTGGGGCAATGCGAATCCCCTACATTTGCTCCTTTTACAACGTGAGTGAAATTAGGGAAAAGTATGCGGAGGATTTTATTTGGAGAGGAAAATTTGACTAAGTTTAAAAAGGTTAAAGTTCATCTTTTTAATCCGGATTTGAGTGTCCAACATTTTAATTTTAAAATGAACTCATTCATCCAAATCTGAGGAGGAAAGGAGGAGACGCTGAAAATAGAGCTCAATTGAGCCAGCCACACCAACGAAACAAATCAGACAGGAAGTAGGAGAGAAAAATAATATTTCTCGCAGTTCTCGTATATTTAGTAAATTAAAGGTAACCGTATTGGTATTCCCTTCACGATAGGCCGCCCTCGTTAATTAAGCCGCGTGTTATCCTACCCATGTTATATAAGGGTATCTTTCAATGTTAAAAATGCTTCAAAATATCTTCTTTTTTTCAACATAAGTCGCGGCCTATTGTGAAGGGTAATTAATCTGTAAAAGTCCATATAAAAGTGAAATGTACATTTTATTATTAAACTGTAGTGATCCTGTGACCGTGATGACCGTGGATCCTTTCACCGTCACCGAATATGGTCATTAGTTTCTTGGAGGAGAGGACCTTCAGCTGAATAAAAATACTCCACAGACCTCCGGATTCTTTTAAATGTTAACGCGAGGAAAGGTTTTGAAGGTATTTAGTAGAAGCAGTATGATATTTATTTATTTGTGCAATTACCAGTACTATTTGTAGTTTGTGAGGCTCAAGTAAAGTACAAGTTATTAGTACACGAGTCATGCATACTGGGCTTGTTTTTTAAAGTACACGGGAGGGGTCTTATTATTAGCACAATATGTTGTTTTGATTTTTTAAATACTGCTTTTTCTGTTTTTTTTAAAAATAGGAAACGCAGGTTGTATTCAAGATGGAGATGGAACGAACTGGACAGAGTACAGTTGGAATCCCAATGGATGTGCAAGACCCTCAGCCTGATGTGGTTGGAAAGGGTGAAAATGGTCTGGAGAAGAATCAGGATATGCTGATTTTGAAAGTTTTCGGAAACGATTTGGTAATTTTAAGTTTGTGTTGTTCTAGCTTTAGCTTTGTACTTGATTTAGACTTCTGGGTGTTTGTAAATGGATTTTAATTAATGGTTTATTTTTTTAGTTGTGGGACAAAATAGCAGAGTACCTTAACCCAGCTGATTTAAGATCAGCATGTCTCACTAACAAGCTCTTTATGGGGAAGATCCGTTCTCAGAAAAGTTTTGTGGATAGGCGAAAATTGATAATTTGCCGTGAAAGTTTCAAGAAGAAGGTTTTGAGTCGTACTCGATTCAAGTGGAAAAAGGGAGATATTGAACTCAGCACGCTACCATCCAAGGCTTTGCCGTCTATTCGAAGAGTTCTCCAGTCCATTCAGGATTTAGAGCTTTATGAGGCTTACGGAGTTTCTGAGACGGATCGTCATTATTTTCTTCAAGAGATCATACATAATACCCCATATCTCACGTCTTTGACCATTGACTGTTCTTTAATTGAACGGCTTAACGGAACACTCCTGAGCGAACCAAAAATTCACAACGTTTTGAAGGGGTTACAAGAACTAAGACTTGTCACTGGCAGATTTGAAGATGCGAGAATGATCTCCTGCTCGGATGGAGTTCGATCTACTTTCCCGCAGAATATACTCAAACTAGCGGCGATTCCAATGAAACTGCGGTCGTTTGTTTTCCAAAAAATTGACACTTATTATGGAAATCAGAAGGATCACGTTGCCTATGTTCCTCAGTTAGTTGAAAAGAATTGCAAGACATTAGAAGAATTAACCCTGCAGCTTCACGTGTGGAGTCTTGATGCAATGAAAACCATAGTTTGCCCGGCCTTGAAAAAGTTATCTATAACAGCATATCGCCGCAACGATTTGATAGTTAAAACATTTATTCAGAACCAGCCTTTATTGGAAAGTATGTGTGTTCAGTTCAAAAACGGATTTCCTTTATCGGTTTTGCGAGCTATTATTACTCAGGGAAGTAGACTTCGAAAGCTCCATTTGAAAGCTGCTAGCTTTACCGATTCTCCTGATCTAATTGACTGGACGTTTTTGTTAAATTGTACACGTTTAAAAGACTTTTCAATCTTTCAACCAAGAGCTTTCATTGGACAAAATGAGACTCAGGGAACCTGTTCGCAATACTTGAATTCTTTGCCAGACGGAGTACGAAAAATTGCTCTCCGCGGACTGGAGCACGGGTGGGCAGGAAGTATTACCACCAATACAATCGCTTGTCTAGAACGCTTCAAAAATATTACAGATTTGAGTTTAATGAGATGCGAGCAAACCATTAACGACGAAATTCTACAATTCATCTGTTCAAATTTAACTAAGCTCCAAGTCCTCCAGTTCTCTCATTCACAGCATTTGACTGATTACGGGTTAACGGGTGTACCGGAAGTTGGAAGTGACCTACCTGCTACTGGCGTTTCAATGAAAAATCTAAAAGGTAGTTTTTTTTATATTCAAAACTTTAAGCAACTTAAACTTTAAATTGAAAATAAAATAATTTTTGTAAAATTAGGTCTCAGGCAGCTCACAATGAGAGAATGTAAGCAAATCACTGAAGCCGGTCTTTTGGCGTCCATCGAATTTTTAGAATTGATGAAATTAGACATTGCCGTCAGAGGCATACCGGTATGAAATAAAATATATGATTCCTAAATAAGTTAAGTTATTCTGTCTTCTTTAGCTGTCTGCTGTACTACTTTGAAATGGTATGATTCCTCCTAGATATCCCGAGCAACATTAATTCGCCTTGTGCAACAAAACCCAAGCCTAGAGGCGATGACAACTCATTTTCCCGGTGATGAAGCAGTTTCAGATGAAGTAAAAGCAGTGTTGAAAAACTCAAGCGCTAGATATAATAACACCTTTTTTGTTGTAAGTAAACCAATTAGTCGTGAACTGCTTAAAACAATAATTGGTTTTATTTAATTTTTAAATGCTTCAAACTTTCAGCAAGATGATTGGGCTCTGGAAGACTCTGACAGTGATGCTGAAGAATTTGACGAAGAATTTGAATCTTCTGATGATGGAAGTTTTGATAGCTGGGACTGGGACTCTGAGTTTGATGATGATGATGATTTAATATTACAATTCCATGGCCAATATTCAGACTACTCGGATCAGGATGATTACTTTTAGATTGCCGTATTCTAACGCAACGCTTACCAAACAAGTTCTGATTAAGTTTAAAATCCTTTACTGAAATACACTTTGTAAAGTAGCTGCAGCCGAATGAAAGTAGACAGTGTTTGATACAAAGTAATACTAAACCTCCTTGTAGTAGATAAGCTTTAAAGGAACAATGGTAGACTGAGTTTGAACGTATTTATTTCTATTTCGTCTAGTTCGTAAGTTTCACTGATTGATGTCTACGTTTTGTACCAAGAAGTACGAATTTTTTAATTTGATAATTATTGAGAGGATCTGCAGAAAATGTACAGACATGTTTTTCAATTGATAATAAAGTTTTTCGAGTTTTGTCAGTAAGTAAATTGTATTTGATTTACTAAAGTAACGAAAACGACACTATTCGTATTATTGTAAATACAATATTGCATTTATACATCAGGCCGGCAACCGTTCACGAGTAGGCTTTCAGCTAAACTTACGCATGCATTAAGCGAAATTTAACTTTGTGGAAAAGCAGTTGGAGTGTTGAGTTTGAGATGTGATGATACTGCTCGGGGAGTTACAGGAACAAACAAGCTTCAACGAACGGCTATCTTAAGGGCCTTTTTATCGCGCACAGCATTCTTCTTCCTCTTCTTAGTCAAATACTGCTCTAGTTTACCAGTAGATTTAAGTTGCTCATATTTTTCAGCCAAATCGAGGTACTTTTTAGTAGCTAAATGAAATAATAATTTGGAAAATTAGGATTCGCATCGTTTGAATGAAATAAGAGTGAATATTTCACGATGATACAATAACAACTCTTACATTTCTTCATATAAAACGGCTTCTTTCCTTCTTTCAAACGCTTGATGTTTTCGTCCTTTGCTTGCTTTCGTTTTTGCATTTCTTTGGCATTAACCGCATCTGATCTTTCTTTATTCTTTAAAACTTGCAGGTAGTCCCTTATTGTGCTTCTTTTTTCTTCATTATGCTCCGTCTTCAACTTTTTCTGTAATTCTTCGGCCTCCGTGTGTTGTATTTCTTTCAAGAACTCATAGTTTTGCTCCCAGATCTGAAGAACAAATATATTTTCGTGTTAAGAAAGACACATACCACTTGTTCACAGGTTTCAGTAGTACATTAAAATTAAAAAACTACCTTTTTATCCAAGTCTCCTGCAGAATCCTCAAATCTTGGATCTCTATGAACCTTCTTTTTTAATGGTACTGCCACTTGTCTAACTTTAGGGACGTGTACTCGAGCAGGCAATTCTCGAGGGCGATTTTTGTTATCACGTTTGTAAACAACGTGTTTTTTCTTCTCCCTTCCTCCTTTTTTCTTGCCAAACATAGCCTCATTGTAAACCTTTGACCCAAGTTTCTGCTTAAGGGCTTCTAGCTCCTCAAAAGTAAGACTAGACAGCTCCTGGCGGATTGCAGTCTGTGGAAAAAAATAATTAAAAACATAATGTCAACAAATATACAAACCAAGTAATGAACGGACCAGATTTTTGGTTAAAAATTCAACCAACCCTATTAGGGTCCTCTTCTGGAACTTCCTCTATGTCGCCATCACCCAACTCCGATTCTACTTCGTGTTTGATTTCCATATCACTTTCTATCTCTTCTTTAATTTCTAATTCGGTACGTTTTTTCGCAGCAAGAATTTTATTTTTAATTCCAACGCCTATTATTTCGGGTTCACTTTCTTCGTCATCGCCATTATCAAATACAAAATCCTTACTTTCCTCCTCACTGTCACTCTCAATACTAATAGATTCTTTCGTTACTGCCTTAGCTTTCCTGACATCCGTGATTGAATTTTTACTATTTTTACTAGTAGACACATTTGTAGGAGCTACAATACTTTTACTACTACTTTTATCCCTATCAAAACTAATATTTTTACTATCGTTGATGTGTTTAGCTTCAGTAATCCTGCTTACAGCCGAAGATTTTTTAAATGTAGCAGTTGCAGTGGGGGTTTCAACTTGACTAACTTCTTCGTCACTACTACTACTACTACTTTCTTTATCTCTAGCGAATATTGACGCGTACATGTCAAGATTTTTAGCTGGTATTCCTAAAGTGGATGTAGGTGTAGAGACTTGTAATGATGATTTGACATGAGAAGTCTTCTTCTTCTTGACCTTTTCTGATCGATTCATGACAAGAAGGCAGCGGATGCCGAATTATGATTTCTGCGGGGAAAAAAACAATGCTTCATTTCATAAGTTTTCTACAACGTCAGTCATCTCATCGTTGATTTTGTTTAAACGGCCTTTAAATCTAGTCAGTGATTTTAAACGATGTATACATTCTTGACATGTTTTTGTCACTCATCAAAAATATCAAGAATTTATATATTTTAATACCCAATCTACCGTCGACCCCATCGGCTTTACGCTGACGCAATGAGGAATCTAACCATGGAAATAAAAAAACGCTTCGTTAAAGCGTAAATAAAATCTTTTTATTTTAATATGAACGGATATCGTTCCTCGATTTGTGTAGAATTAAGTTGGACCCCCCGTAAAAGATAACTGCAATCCCACTCTACTCATAATAAATAGATAACTTAAACGAGGTAAGCCCCTTCGATTTATTGATTGATTTGTCTTTATTTATACGTTTAATTTATAACCATATTGTTAGAAAAAAGAAGTCTTCTTACGGTGACACCCGAAGAATTAATTTATACTAAAACTCTAAACAAAATATAGCTTTGTTTATGTATTTCTGAAATTGAATTGATCGGTTTCTCTAACACCGTTTTTCCGGAAAATACTCCCCCGGGGGAGTTAATTTTCAAAGCGAAAATTGAAAAAACTTTTAACACGGGGAAGATAGGGCGACATTAAATTTTTAACATGGAAAGGATAGGGGGATTTTTCGAGGGGGGAGTAATTTAGGGGGGGAGTAATTTCCGAAAATACGGTATATAATCGGGAACCTCAATACAAAAAACATAAAACAAAACACGAATTGAAAATTGTTTACCCAAAAATTACACCTACCTAAACCTAAGGATTGTAATTTTGCTTGTGACACTGACGTGATCTGACCTCCGTGACCTCTGACTTCGTGACCCCTGACCTTATCCTCAGTTCAACACAAAACGTCTTTTAATATTTAAAAAAATTACGAAAGGGTTACAAAAACACAAAACCCGTAAACTATTTTAAAGCACATGAAAAAGTATTTAAATTTCGCTCCAGTCGGTTCAATTGGTCAATTTCAAAGTTTTTCAACCCGCGGAGAAATCTATAAAAACAATTTGGAGATTGATTGATTTATTTAGCCAGAAAACTGGCTCTCTCGGTAAATATGATTTATTTACATTTATTTTTTACGGTTTTTCAACTGAAAAAAACTAAAAAAACTGAGTAATTTGAAATATTTTATTGAAAAAGGTAAAGTTATCTGTAAAAAAGGAGTATTTGATTGGGTTATTTATTTATAGTTCTTTGTTTAAAATGTGGTTATTAAATATATATTATATTGTTAAATGAGCTTGAGGCTTGAACAACGTGTTTTTAAATGGAAAGTCTTCTCTTTTTGTTTCTAGAAATTGTAAAGTATTGTGAGGGTGGAAAGGGTTATTAAAATGGACAAGCCGCAGATAATTTGTCACGTTGAGAAGTCACTGAATTACACGTTGTTTGACTGCAAGTGGATTCCTAAAACGGCCAAGTTTGTGGTGGTCGGAAGCAGACCGAAAGGAACGGGTGTTATTGAAATATTTGAAATCGCATCGACGGATATAAAATCAGTTGATAAGGTGAGTTTAATGGGTATTTCAGAGTAATTGGGACTGGGAAGAGTCAGGTTAAATTGGTTGACCTTTTATAATTAATAATTATATTATCTACTATGTGTTTTTAGATAGAAACTCCGGTCTCAATTAAATGTGCTAATTTGGGGATTTCACCCTCGGGAAGAAAGCTTCTGGCCTGTGGAGATTTCAACGGCAATCTGGAAGTCTGGTAGGCTGACCTGAATACGTAAAAAAGGATTGATGAGGATGGGTGTGATTTAATTTGGTTATTGAGTTTTTAAAATATAATTTAAAGGGATCTTGAAACAAAGCAAAAGGCGTACGAGGTCAAAGGGCACAAGGAAATTATTAATGCATTGGATGCAATTGGAGGAAACCTGACGAACGGACCTCCTGAAATCACCACTGGGAGCAGAGATGGTAAACCTAATTTAAAACACTAATTATTGTGTTTACTGTGTGTGTGTAAAGGGGCTAGTTAAATTTAATTTCTGATTGTTTTTTTTTTGATAAAGGTACTGTAAAAATCTGGGATATAAGGCAGAAGGAGAAGCCCGTAGTTGTTATTGAGCCCGAGGAAGGAGATCAAAAGCGAGATTGCTGGGCTGTTTCTTTTGGTATGTTAGTTAAACTTTTGGATGAAATTCTATTGGATTTTTTAGATGATATGAATTTTTAATTTTGGGCATGCCTAGGCAATTCTTACAACAATGTGGAAAGGATGGTTTGCAGTGGTTATGATAATGGAGACGTTAGACTATTTGATCTTCGTCAAAGCCAGGTCTTGTGGGCGAAGAATCTCAAAAATGGAATATGTTCTATTGACTTTGATCGGAAAGATATTCAAATGAATAAACTCCTTGTGACAACACTTGAATCAAAGTTTCATGTGTTTGACTGCCGGACTTTACACCAGAAAAAGGGGTTCGCCAGTTTAGCTGAAAAGGCTCACAAGTCTACGGTTTGGGTTGGGAAGCATTTACCTCAAAACAGAGATATTTTTATGACTACTGGAGGAAACGGTGGGATGTGTCTTTGGAAATAGTGAGAATAATTTATATAAATGTTGTATAATTACTAAATTACTTAATGGCGAACTTTTGTGGTAAAAAGCTTTTATATTGTTTTAGTAATTACCCAACATGCAGAGTCAAGAAAGATGGTGATACTGGTGAGGATTTGGGTGTAATTGGAAGCGTAGAACTTCTACAGAATATGACTTTGGCAACTCAACCTCTATCCTCATTTGATTGGTGTCCAGATAAAATGGGACTGGCGATTTGTACTGGATTTGACCAAAGTCTCAGATTAATAATTGTCACTAAACTGAATCAGTTTTAAACGTGGTGTCGAAAGTTATATGTATTATGTTGCGTCCACAATTTTTTACAATCAGTATTATAATTGTAGGTTATGTGCTTTTCTACAATCAAAGTACCGGTTTTTATATAGATGTGTATTTTATTTTACTCACAAGTCACTGTATGCGTAATTAGTAAATTAAGAAAGAATGCTTTAATACAATCTAGTCATTTGTTGTAGAATTATTCGTCGAGAAATTGTATAGTACCTGTTAGCTGAATTTTATTTGTATTAGTAGGATTAGTTTAGTTTTGACATTAACCCGACGGAATTGAATTTTCCACCTTACGAAGAAATGATTAGCAAACAAAACCCTAGCCAGGCTTAATACTCATGAACCTTTAGTTAGAGTAAGCCATTCGAAACCTTAAATAAAATTGGATTTACTTATCCATCCTTAATGGATTTAAGCTTGTGAGGACTGAAAAATTACCATATCTGCTTTCACCCTTGTTGCTCTAAATGCTATTTTAGCTAAGTTCCAATTGCAAAATTTTGCAAAAAGTTTTTTTTATGGATCTACACGTCTCATGCACATGATGCTGAAAAGACGCATAAGCAAATCTGACAATATTCTCAAAACTTCAGACAGAGATACGAGGACTGATATGCTAGGAGGAAATCGTTAAGTTTTGGAATGAGAATGTCTTTCATTCGTGGCCGAAATCATCAAAAAGGCCTAGTTGACGTTAGTTTCAGTAAAGTTACTGGAAAGCTCATCAACAATTCCTACAAGAGAAAAACGTTGGTCAAGATATACCTTAAGCTATGGGAGCATTATATTTTGGACAGATTTGGTAAAACCAAGTGTAATGAATTGAAATGAAATAAGACTTGTAATCATTTGTATGTTACAAACATTTTGATCGTCTGATAACTAGTGTGTTTTTTTTATTATTATTCACATGTTCTTCCCTTAGATTTTCTTACAATGTTTAATCAATAATCAATCACAATTATACTGAGAGGTCAGACAGACAGACAAGTTTTTAAACATGAAGGGAATAAACACCCCTGGTACTTTGCCATACTTCCGTAAGTCTTACTTTCTAGAAGTTTTACCCTTTCCTTTGCCTTTTGCCTGCTTCGATGTGGAAGGTTGCTCTTCATCATCACTGTCGTCATTACGGCTGCGTTTATTCTTTCCTTTAGATTTTGATGGGGCAGTGGTAGAGCTCTTTTTAGTTTTCATTTTAATCATCGCATCTTTTTCTACTGTCTCGTCCTCTTCATCATCTACTTCTGGTTCTTCCTCTACATAAAAAAGAGCGGACAAAAACAAACTATATCCACAAAACCTACAAAGGAAATTGCATTTGATAAATTGGGAATAACCATTAAAAACAGTACCTCCGTCTAAACCTTCTAGATCATCGGCAGAAGCCTTTGCTTTGCCTTTGACAATTTTCACGTTAGAATACGGAAGTATCTCTTTGTTCACCGAGCGAGTGAAAGCGGCTTTCACTTTGCTGTCGACTTTGTCCATTGGATTTCGCATACGAGGCCATAACGCCAACTCGCTAATGCCTTCCAAATCATCCCGCAGCAGCGAATATGCCTGATAAAAGAATTCACATAAATTAGACTAAACTCTTTTTACTCTGTGTAGATCCTTGCTTTGCTTGCTTAAATACCTCCATTTTTTTCGCTGCACTTTCAACGTCAGAGTTAACCAAAGGCTGCATAATCGACCTGTGTAAATACGGTATATATTCCATGTTCAGCGCTTCAAGACTTCCAGAGACTTCCAGATGGACATGATTGTGGAGGGTTTGAAGTAATCGGTGTCGTTTATTCTTATTCGAGTTCTTTCCTAGCCACTGAGGGAATTCAATCGGCCCAATAGAATTGGATGCCATGTATTCTCCAGGAATGTAGCTTGAGAAAATTCCTTGCACTGGCAACAGTCCCCAATTATTGGTTCTTCGAAGTAAGTTGTCCACCAAGTCGCCATCAGCAATTGAGGCTGCAGATTTGTGGATGAGATCCATTTTTCGGTATTTGTTTCCTCTATTCAAGATAAAAAATATTAGGTCATACGATGCTACTACTAATACTGACAGGTAAAAATATTTTGTTCCAAAAATGAACATTCTTCTATACGTACTTTGCCAGGACTGGATTTTGCTTCGAATAATTCTCTTGAATAAACAATGGACCAAAGCTGTAATCTTGGAAAAACAATCCAGTTTTCTCATGTATAGTCATTTTTTCATGTTCAGGTTTGTAAAAAACTTTTCGGCAAACATCCCATGGGCCAAATTTCAAATCTTTTCTAGGATTTAGAGCTTGATCAGAGTTGCTGTCTTTGTAAAGCTCTAGTTGGTGCAGAATTTGTCGAATATCTTGATCAGTGCTTATCATTAGCTGAGTTAACTTTTGAGGATCAACTTTCATTTGTTCTTTGAAACAAATACTTGAGACAAACCCTTTCAATTCTTGAACAGTTGGCTTATTGAATCTACAAATAAGGTAAAACTGTCAAAAATGCTCAATTTGCGCCCGTACATTTATTAGAACGTGTAAAAGGTACACTTACCTCAGATCGAAGCAATAATTAGACAGTGAACGAATTTTCTGGTGATTCCTGTCGTTGCAGATGCAAATGATGGGAACTCTAGATGTTTTAATTAGGCCGATCAGCTCTTGAACTCCACCTCGATCCTCATTTCCAGACATTCCATCTACTTCATCCATGATTAGGACATGCTGATGAGTAAGTTCGTCTTTATTTTCGCCCTGAAATAAGCACTTTGATGACAAAGCGTCCGCGACGTTAGATTTCAGTCCACTTTTATTTCGGCAGTCTGATGCATTCAGCTCGAAGTAATCATAGCCAACTGCTTTACATGCTAAATGGGCCGTGGTTGTTTTACCTATTCCTGGCGGTCCTGACAATAAAGCGCACTTGAACGTTTTACCCTCAGGGTCTTTGAAACCAGGATAGTTGGCTTTTGCCTTGTCCTAAAAAGGGGAATAAACTCTGATTAAAATACAACAAGAGAGCAGTACTTCAAGGAAAGCTGTAAAAGTATGATTTTACCGTTGACGATCCATGATATTTAAACCAATTGCTGAGCCACCGAACCAATTTGGCTGCATTACTATTATCTTTCATCTGACCAACAACTTGCTTTAGTGTTTTAGGCTTATACTTGTCAACCCACATTAAACTTGGTGTTGGAGCTGCAACTGCTACAGTGGAATCGGCTTTTGGTAGGTTATTGTTGATGGTAGAGCTCGTCGGAAACAGAGGTTTTTTACAAGTGTCTTCTTGTGTTGCTGAAGTAGCTGCTTGCTTGCCTTTCACAGGGGAAGTACTTTTTCGCTTAGTTCGCAAAGTCAGGTCATTTTCATCCGGTTTACTTCTGATTTTGACTTCGTCAGCAGCTGCAGGAATCTTTTCCTTTGCCTCAGATTCAAAATCCATGGGCTCTTCTTTAGAGGAGCTAGGGTTGGGATTGGACTGCCTTATCATTTCAAGCAGATCATCTTCAGATATGTTAGGCACGTTCAGTTGATTTGCCTTCTTTACTTTGGACTCGCCAGGATCATCTCCGGTTATCAAATAGTTGGTTTTTCCACTTACACTTCCGGTTACTCTTCCTCCATATTGTTCCACCAAGTCTTTGCAAGATTCTCTTTCCAAGGAATCCAGTACACCAGTAATGACAAAAGTCAAATTAGCCAGGCAGTCTGCTGCCCCTTCTGGAATATCTTTCATACCCAAGTTTCTGGGTTTAGCATTGGATTTAGCTAGGAATTTAGCGTAATTTTTCTTCTGCATGTTTTTCTTTTCGTCAGAAGTAAGCTCAGTTTTTGGTGGGTTATCAGTTTTCACTGGTGTTTTTAAGCCTTGCTTACTGCTCGTCTTGGTCTTAGCCTTATCATCCTTCTTTGACATTTCATTTTTCGAGGAAGAACTGGGCAGCGGTTCCTCTTGATCACTGTCATAGGACAACGGTTTTGACTTCCTGTTCGTCTTAGCCTTATCATCCTTCTTTGACATTTCATTTCTTGAGGAAGAACTGGGCAGCGGTTCCTCTTGATCACTGTCATCGGACAACGGTTTTGACTTCCTGTTCGTCTTAGCCTTATCATCCTTCTTTGACATTTCATTTTTTGAGGAAGAACTGGGCAGCGGTTCCTCTTGACCACTGTCATTGGACAACGGTTTTGACTTCCTGTTCGTCTTAGCCTTATCATCCTTCTTTGACCTTTCATTTTTTGAGAAAGAACTGGGTAGAGGTTCCTCTTGATCACTGTCATCTGACAACGGTTTTGACTTCCTGTTCGTCTTAGCCTTATCATCCTTCTTTGACATTTCATTTTTTGAGGAAGAACTGGGCAGCGGTTCCTCTTGATCACTGTCATAGGACAACGGTTTTGACTTCCTGTTCGTCTTAGCCTTATCATCCTTCTTTGACCTTTTATTTTTTGAGGAAGAACTGGG
>JAQFZX010000236.1:0-75680 GCA_034682405.1 Hydroisotoma schaefferi
GGCCTAATTATGTATTAATATATTATGCTTGATCTATTGAATAAAGTCATCAGTTAGTCTTCCAACTTAAATCTCAATACCAGCAACTAATGTTGTAGCTCATAAATATGAGATATACTGGAATTTAACTATAATATTTTATTCCATATTTATTTTTTACTACATGAAGCCTGTTAAACTCAAAATAATTAACGGAAATACTGCACATTCTAAAACGGTATGACCACAAAACTACTTATATAAAATTATAAAAGGAATAATTACTTTTACAGTCACAAATGCATTAAGTTGGCTTGGAGGAATGATATTTGGCTGGGCAGGTGAGACAGGGGGGGAGATGCTGACCATAAACACGTCAATCAAGACGCTTCGGGATGGTTATAATTGGATAGATAACAATTTTGAAGTGATTGAAAAATTATCCGTGTCCCTTTACCAAATTACTGACTTAAACCAAAGGATGCAACAGGTTCATGGCACGGTAAAACAAATCCCAAAACATCTGAATGACAAATCTCTAACCGAGCCAGAGCAACATAAGAAAGTCAATCGTTGCCTTGAAGAAGGTGGAGATGAGCTCCAACTGATACTTAACCTAGTCTATATATTGATTCGGTCCACCCACACTTAATTCTAACCATTCTTTGTCATCATAATTCATCACCATCACACTTTAATATTCTTATTAAAACCTGTCATATAAATTAAAATAAAGGTTTGAATCTTCTTATCGTTTGTGACTTTTCGGTCAATTTATTTTTTAAATTCTTTAAATCTTAACTCTTTAAAAATTAAAAAACATAGACCTTATGTTTACAGCTAGAGAAAATTTAATGCGGGGATTATTTATTTACACACCGGTTTTACTTTCGTAAAACTTTCGTTAAGTCTCTAGCAATTTGTCTAGCTTAGACTGTCACTTTCTTCAATTTGATAGCTCTTTTGACTTCTTATTCTTCTTTAAACTTACGTCTAAAAGTATATTTACCACCTAAAGATCAAAACTAATGTTGCTATTCTGCAGTAAACCTTGACCAATTTTGCCCAACTTGGTGTCAGATAAAAGGTATTATCCTACTTGCGTTTGTACACACTTGAAGTAGGCTTGGAGTGGTGGGTGTGTTCCCGTCTACTCCAGCCCGTTTGTAAAAGGGTTTAATTAATAGACTACCGTATTTCCCGTTTAATTCCTCCCCTGGAACCATTCCCCCACCGGTTTAATTCCCCCTGCCTTTCCATGTTAAAAGCCTTATCTTGTCCATGTTAATAGAATTTCTCATTTTCCCTTCGAAGTAATATAACCCCAGGGGAATTAAAACCGGACGTACGGCAGTTATAGACATTTAAAATTCACCTATCAATTTTAATGCAATTTCTGTAACCTTACTTTATCAATGGCATGTCACCGTCTCGACCATTCCGTATGCGTATGCTAGCTGCTGCATGATAAAAGTAATTAAAACATTCACACATCTCAAAACTTCTTTAAGCTTTACGATACTTCAGCTAGATATCCATTTCTGGGACTAAAGTCAACTCCGTCGATCTGTTCATTGATTCATTCTTATCTCAAGACAAGTAATATTGATACGTTCATGCAATCTTATGCGACAATTTGTTTACTCTGGTATAAATAACATACTGTATTGATGATTAAGATGCGAGGGATATATTCATGGTCGTTGTCAAATTCTCGATAAATTTGGTGGATATCGAGAGGTTTCAAAGAACGTAGCAAGTGAGACAAAACTTTGAGGGTTTGCACCAGATAACTAACTAGTACTTTGGTACGAATGTGATGAATTTTTTCATATACAATAATTTATTTAATAAATGATGTTCTTGCCAATGCTGGACTCACTACGTCTCTCATCTTAAATCTTCAAATGAAGATTAAGAAATTGGGTAAGACTAGCTAATAATTTAACTAAAACTATTCCCCTCAGTTAAAGTTTAGCTTTCAGTTCATTATTGCCTACTAATATCATCCTTCGTTTTCCTGTTTTCTGCTATTGATAAGTGAAAATGTTTCACGGCTAATTCGTTACCGTTTACGTTAGTTTTTCAATACAAAAAGCTGTGTTTTTACTAAGTTTACCCTAAGAAATGCAGCGACCCCACTTGATCCTACTAATTGTAGGGATATGCCTTTTAGTATTTAGTGTGAGTTTTGGCTACTTCGGTTTCCCCTCTTTACTACAGGGCAAAATTAAGACGGTAAGTTAAATATACAAACAAATCCGCAACCGCATACCTTACGTTACTTAGTTATGGCCTACCTAATGTCATTCTGTTTCCAACCCTTAAAAACATTAGCATTTCCCCATACGGTCACCCAAAATCATTCCATATGCCCTAAAAATTAAAAACTTTAATGGTCGGGAAGCTCAAAGCTATCTAGTCATTTTGGCTTTTAATTCCATTTAAAAAAACTCAACCTTTCCACAGTACTGTGCTGGATTTTTCTAAATCCCCAAAAAACCTCCATGCAAAAGTTAGAACTGACTTTCTTTGAATTCTAAGGTTTCATTCATAACTTTCCTAAATGATTCATGAGTTAACTGGCGCCTCGTTGTCAGACATGGAAGAAATGTGTCAAATTATGTTCAAATTAATTAGAATTAGTGTCATAGGTCAAAACCACACTACCAAGGTCCGCACTCATTCATTCTTTATTGCTACGTTAAAATTACTACACACTTGTTTAATAATCTGCCTAGATTAGAAGGTTAGCAAAAGCCCATCTGAAGTTGGTATAATATACAAAAATCCACAGAAGTCTGCAACCGTACTTCCGGTTTCCATTCCCCCTTCAATAGTCCCCCAGCATAATTCCCCCGTACCAGTTAAAGTTACAATATCTTAACATTTCGCAACATTTGGGCCTAGAAAAAAATTCCCCGAAAATTAAAAACATCCAGTTTCCTCGATATAATGCCCTTGAAAATAGATCATAAACGTCCCTCCAAGAGTAGTAATTATAACATTGATGATTCCTACATGTTTAACCTAAAAATTATAGCAAATCCGGTTGGAAAATAACACAGAAACGTACAATCGATGGAAAGACACACCCATTCCTATTTTAATGAAAGTTTATTTGTTCGTCGTAACAAACCCGGATGACTTTTCCCAAGGATCCATGCCAATCTTGGAGGAGAAGGGTCCTTACGTCTACCAGTCCGTTTAATTTTATTAATCCACAATCTCTGCACACTTGTTTAACAAATGTCACTAAAAACATGGAACTTCTAGGCAAAAGAGAGAAAAAGTGGTAGAGTTAGCCAATCCAGAGAATGATACGGTCAAATTCCGACCAAAAATCACGTACTCTTTCCGTTCAGACCTTTCCAACGGAACGGAAGATGATACCATTTCCGTTATAAACATACCCTACGCGGTACGTTTAGGATTTATTCCTAAATTCATCCATACAACAGCCTTACCTTTTTTAACAAATGGTCACAAAATAAATGTGGATAATTGCCTTAGAGCGTTGCAGCCACCAAGATGTCCAACGCAGCCCGATACTTAGTACTATCAGAATTAAAACAACATCCCGATGAATCCTTATTTATGACTAGAAAGGTTGGAGAGCTCCTTTTCCAGGGATACTTTGTCCCTTTTATGAAGGACCTTGCAGAAATGAAAGGGGAAACTCTGTTACCTAATAATACATTCGGAATTTACTACGGCGTAAGTTAATTAAAAAGGTCTAAACAACCTCCTCGCCCATATGCCGTCCTCGTTTGTTAAACCGCACGCTATAACCTTCACCTGTTAAAAGAGGTATCGCTCCCATGTTAAACATGCTTCAAAATATATATATTTTTCATAAATAAGCCGCGGCATACGGGCGAGGATTTAGGGTACTTCAGTAGTTAACTGTGTTTTTGAACGGCTAGAAAAACGGTACGGCCCAAGACCTATTTGAAATAGTATCTGGATTTGATGACCACACAAAGTTTGGAAACACGCTTAGCTGGAACGGCCGCTCCGAGTTGGAATTTTGGAACGAAACGACAACCTGCAAAGTTATCACGGGAAGCGACGGCTCCATTTTTCCACCCTTCCTAGATCGCGATAGGATCCTCCGTATCTTCAGTCCTGACATGTGTCGCTCTATTTATATGACTTATGCCGAGGATGTGGACGTCCAAGGGATTCAGGGTTATCGGTTCTCTACTCCGAAGTCGGTTTTAGGAGATGCTAGGAAGTTCCCGGAGAACTTGTGCTATTGTGATCCTCCCAATGATCCGGAAGAAGGGGACCCTTACGAGGGATGCATGAAGGATGGGGTTTTTAAACTTGCGGCTTGTAGGAAAGGTTTGAAGGATATTATAACTCTGTCTATAAATTGATTAGGGTGGGGGTGTGGTCTTTGTAGGGCGTTTTACACCCTAATGTTACGGAATACCATTCTTCTAGGGTACTTTTTAGCCCTTTAATCGAGCTATAGTACTTATAGTTAGTAGGTAAATGTCTTCAGTCCTTCGGAGATCTTATGCCCCCGAACGATTTCTTAAGCCCTTAGAGCATGACCTTTGCCGTCTCGTTTATGCCCATGTAGAGACCACAATTACAGCACAATTAATCAGTTTGATACTTCCAGGTGCTCCGATAGTGGCCTCATGGCCGCATTTTTACGACGGAGATCCAGAATACATAAACGGTGTAGTGGGACTCAATCCACAGAAAGATCGCCACGAAACTTTCCTCACCCTTCAGCCCGTATGCTCAACAACTATTTAAAATAATCTAATGCTTCACAACTTAACTAATTGAATAATATTCATCTCGTTAGAACACTGCCAGCCTGCTTCAAGCTGCAAAGAGATTCCAGATAAATATTCAAATTGGGCCCAATAAATATTTCAAACCTTTAAAGAAGGTTCCTCAAGTTTTGCTACCACTTTTATGGGTCGATGAGGTAAGATTTATTATACTTTTTTTTTAATTCACAAAAAGGGCTTTAGAAATATTACCGTAATTTTTCTTATATTAGCCTCCCCAAATAATAAACCTTTCCATCATCCATCTATCTAGTATTCGATTCGTCGTAGCCCATATAAATTACATCTTAAATGGCAGCCTTTGCCTTGGCTGAATCTGATTATTTCTCTAAAACTATGACATTATCAGCCAGAATGCCAGAAACCAGAGACGAATTAGGTCGAATAACAATTTTAATGGTTCTTCCTGTAAATTAACTCCAACGTTTATTTTAAAGTCTGTAGAACTGACGGAAGAGTTGATATGGATGGTCAAGCGGAAGTTGATAATCCCGATGAAAGTTGTAGGATATTCCACTCCTGGGATTGCCTGCCTTGGAGTAGTTCTAATCCTAACTGCACTTGTACTCCATATAAAATCTAAACCCGAGATGACAAAGTTTAGTCCATCTCCTATCGTGGTTACTTATAAATCACAATGAATGAATTAATATTGTCTAAATCCCTTTTCTAAAGCAGTAATAAACCAACAAAAGACTTTTAAAGTGGGTAAAACTCTGTACATCTTACTTCTCTACGTAAACCATTTTGTTATATAATAGTTCCACTTATTCCCGATGATACTTCTGTAAAAGTCATGATTTATCCTTTGCAAACCTCTTAAAAGTCTAACAAAAATCTATCAGGTTCATCCAAGTTTTCAAAGCATTTGAGATTAATAGTCAGGTAATGAAAAATTGACGTCCTGTCCTGTCTTCCGATCACATAATTCCAGTAAGTCTCATTTGACAGCATTAAAATATTTATTTGTGTGCTTTTTCCAAATCCAAAACCAAAGGGTTTCTAACTTTTCCTCAAAAAGTATTGTTAAGAAGGAACAATTTAAAAAAACGCCATATCTAGTATTATGAATTTCTAATGGGAATTATCCCGAAGAGGTAACTATTATTATAAGGATCCTTTATTAGTTGTTCTTTTTTCCCTTGTTAAACGTTGCTATTCTTACCAATCATTTGCCAGAGCAATTCAGTACAACCGGCAATGCAATATTCTTATTTATTAAGCTAAGAATACTATACTAATAGCAGTAACTATCGGGTATAAATACTAAAAATTAATAAATTGCAGTCCATCCATCATAACAATTTGGTTACCTACTTAACTAATTTTAAGATCTCGTTACCAGTATAATGCTTAGGTTCGATTCGTTGTCCTGGATTAATCAGTTCAGTGACCACAACACTAAAGAAAGTAGACTTATCTCGGTAATAAGTTACCCTCACGAGACAACTTGATTCAAGATTCTGGATGCTTAGCGGAAAGTCAACACTAATTGTTATTAAACAGATTATATTATAACAACAACCGTATTTCCCGATTTAATTCCCCTGGGGAATTATTGTTTCAAATGGCCCGAACCCCCTGGAAAATTAAACCGGGGGGGGGGGAATTATTTCAGGGTGGGGAATTAAATCGGGAAATACGGTACTTGGGAATATTATTAGCTCCCTCTTTTTATCCTTATCTAGAAGACTTGAGCAAAGAGAGCGACAAATGTCCACTCCAAATAAACTGGCATACCGGATGTCCTGTCCACCTCTTAAACTACTTAACATTGCATAATTAAAAATAATCTTACATTAATTAGCCACATATCCAGCGATAATATTGTTGTTCGTAATTAGCATTGTATTCAAAAACCAACCATTCGCCATTTAGTTATTGAAGATTTATTAAAACGCTACTCGTAAGTTAGCACAGATTCAGTTTTGAGGTCACATATTCTTCAGCCTTTACGACAATCAGACGCTATTTAAAAGCCTGATCAGCCAGTTTTTGCTAAATTATGGAATCGCATGTCAACAGTAGCCAGCCCACCGGTCCCCTTGTCCATGCCGATTTAGCCTTAAGGGCCCTCTTGACCCTATTTGGCTGGGCCAATTACATGGTTAAATTAGACAACTACAACTCTACAGTTTTCTCTCAAGAGATTAATTTTTGGTACACAACTTTCTGGACTGTTCAGGATAATTACACCTACAACCCGTCATCCTCCCAGTCTCTCGTCTTTTCTCAACTGAATAATAATTTAGGTCCTTTAACCAACTTGCTTGAAAATATTACGGACGATAAGTGTAAATTAGAGCGAATCACATTTCCATCAACATCATGGACAAGGCTAACCCATGAAGATCTCTACTACAACCTCTATTCTGCTCTTTTATTAGTCAGACTAAAATTCCAAGTTTACGTTGACACTCTCATAACTCTATCCAATTCTATGGACATGGAAGTTCTGAAAAAGATTTGGATCCTTGCCCAAAGGGACGTTCAATACTATAAGGCCCTTAATCTCCAAGATTTTAACCTTCAACTGCATGAAATAAGTAGTGATAGTCAAGTAAGAGTAACGCAGATTAAGGACTCGCACTGGTACATCATTGTCGTAACTCTATTTTGTATTGTGGGTATAATTTGCAATATATTGAACCTGATTGTTCTCTGCAACCGGAGAACCAAAACCTGTTCCTTCAATACTTTCCTCATCGGCCTTACCATCGCTGATCTGGTTCTGGCAGTAACTGGATTCATCTGCATTGGTTCACTGGCCGTTGTTACAATTTTAAAATCGTTGAAATTTCCGACCGGAGCGGTCAAATGTTGGTACATTATCTATTCGTCGGTTGTAACAATCTCACGATTTGTTGTTAGTGGAGGTATACGCTTAAGTTATGCTTAAAATTCAATGTTATCCGGTTTAACAATCTGTTAGTATTAAGTACTAATTTTTTGTGTTTTTTCTATAGCGGAGACTTGTTCAGTATACATGGCCTTAGCCCTGACGGTGGAGAGATACTTTGGCATTTGTCGCCCACTTTTAGCACTGCAGATCTTTACCCAAAAAACTGCTAAAATCATAACATCAGCCATTTTCTCTTTTTCAGTTCTAGTTGGAGTACTAAGTCGGTTTGAGACACGCTGTGCTAAAGGCAGAATGTTTGATGAAGAGCTCCTTGTTTTCATTCCTGTTGAGTTATGTGATCAATACCAAGATTGGTATCAAATACCAACATACTATATTATAAGGAACGCTGCAGTAATGATGATCTATTTCATCATACCTTACATAGTTCCATCTGTTCTTAATACGCTAATTGTTGTTAAGGTAGTTAATGCTAAAATGATACTCCGGTTCATTGGCGCAACCACTGGGGGTACGAGGGTACAGTTGTATCCCCCGGTTTTCTAATGTACCCCCTCCAATTCCCGATGAGCCATATCCTTTCCATGTTAAGCGAGCCACACCCCTGCATATCCTTTAATGCTATTTGTACCCTGTCGTGGATGCGCCTATGCTCCGGTTGTACTATGGAGGAAATAAAACCTTTTACTGAGTGATTAGCGATGAGATGACTATTGGTTTTTCAGATATGGAAAGCAAACAAGACCCGTCGTATGATGTCCACCTCTCTGGGGAACCAACTTCCTGTGGAAAACTCATCCATACTCATTCTATTCACCATTTTCAGTTTGCTTTGTATACTGAACGTACGACAGGCTCAGTACTTCTGTGAATGGGTGCTAAATTATCATGTGGGTTATCAATTTATACTTGTTAATGCTGTTATTGTATATATTCCTCCTTCTTTACATTTTTTCATATACTGCATTTATGGAAAACAGTTTAGAAAAGTTTTTCTGGAGGTATTTCTTCCGTACTAAATGAAACCTCTTAAGATTTGGATTTAGTTGATTTTAAACGTTGCAATTCACGGAGTACCAGATGTATTTCCTGTTTTGATTCCCTTTGACGATAGGTTTCCCTTATTGCAAACGACCTTACCGGATCAATTCCTTCCTTCAGACCTTAAATTTTAACTCTTACATTGCCCGTTGTAAATGTCGATTTTTTAATTCAAAGTATTCTAAATTCGTTTCAACTCAGCATTAGAGATTTTAATATCAAATAACTATTCTAAGACTCAGTTCCATCAAGGTGGTTTCATTTTTAAGATAAGGATGCGTGTATACTAGCTGAAGAAAGAAATACTTTTAGAAAAAACATAAGATGGCGAATGCATAATTTCCTAATGTCAACTGTGTACTGTAGCTATCCCAAACCCAATCATGCACATTGGATCGAACTAAACATTTTCCACTCGGGACTTCCATACTCAGTAACAATTGGGTTAAAAAAAAGTACTCTCTACTTTCTACCAAAGTAAAAATATGTAAAACTAGTTTTATTAGTAAAAGTCAATCAACCACGCAATGGATGGACTAAGCTCTTTATTTATTTACCATAAAAATCTAAATGGAGCTACTACCATTCACCCAGGTCTTCGGCACTCCCACTCGTAGTAGTACTTCCGTCCCCTTCGTTTAACTCAAAAACGCTGGCCATACTCAGATTCTGTCTTTTGTCATTCGCCTTAAAAAAAATAAAAATAGCTCCTGTTGCTTTAATTCCTTTCTATAAATTATGACAATTAATTAACTTTCTCTCGTCTTTTGTCATATTCCTACCCGCTTAGCAATGTCTATAAGATTCTTAGCCGAAGTCTTTCCAGTCTGTTGGACCAACTGGTAAAGGGAACTCTTTGTATTCAACAGTAATCTGTATGGATAATCGTATTCCTGAAATCAAAAACATAAATATTAAACTTTCGAATGCAGAAAAACTAATAAAATTCCTAGCAAGAACTTTACCTGAACTCTACCCGCATCTAGAACGAGGATTTTGTCAGAATCCATCACAGTATGGAGTCTATGAGCTATTGTAAGCACCGTACAGTCTGCAAACTTCTCCCTGATTGTTTTCTGGATTAGGACATCCGTTCTTTGAAATAAAAATTAAACTCCTTACACAATTACTTCGAAGTCATAGAACATTTAGAAGAACCTACTCAGGATCGACATTGGCCGTGGCCTCATCCAGGATTAAAATCTTATTCCTTCTTAAAATCGCCCGTCCTAAGCAAATAAGCTGTCTTTGGCCCACACTAAAATTACTTCCACCTTCTGCAATCTATTAGAAAAATCTCTTTAAATTATGCTATTTCCGAATCAATCTTCTATTAAGGTTGGTCCTTGTAACTAACCTCCGTATCTAGTCCTGCCGGCATGTCCCTAATAGCAATGGCAAGATGGACCTCCTCCAATACGGTCCATAGTAGATCGTCATCATAGTCATTAAACGGATCCAGATTCCTCCTCAAAGTTCCAATAAAAAGAACCGGATCTTGTGGGATTATCGAGATTTTTGAACGGAGATCGTGTAGTCCGATTTTTAAAACATTTATTCCATCAATCTCAATAGAACCTGAGCAAGGTTCGGATACCCTGAAAAGGGCCGTGATAAGACTTGACTTCCCTGCTCCAGTTCTACCAACTATGCCAACCTATACCATTGACAGCCAGTTTAAGAATTACTATCCAGTCTAAATGCTTATCTGAGGTCAAGTCTACCTTATCCTTGGCTTTGAACGTGCAAGTAATGTCCTTAAGAACGGGAGCATCATCGCCATATGTTAGGTCAACGTTTTTCATTATTATTTGTCCTTTCTGAGGCCAAGACTTTACGGGTTTTAATCCTTAAGTCAAACAATTAAACGTCTAGAATATCTTGGCTTTGAAGGTTACTTAGGTCAAAATAACGAAAGGGAAAGAAAGCAACCAACCAGGCCCAGATTGCAGAGATGCTTCCGGTTCTAAATTCGTGTATTCCAATACTCGTTCTACGGACACCATGTTATTTTCTGTTTCGGCCGATTGCCGAATCCCCCATTGAAACATTCTATGCAGCAACATTAATCATTTATTATAAGTTTAGTTAAAATGCTAGAAAAAATGATAAGTTAAAATGGGCAGAGATGCCAAGAACTTCTACCCAGTTAATGTCATTGCCGATGAAATCGCAAGTCCAGCCGCTGCACCTCCTGAAAAATTATAATTCATACACTCATACAGCAAAAAACATTCAAATTGTTTGAATATTTCATGTACAATTTCCTAAAAAAATAAGCTTTAAAGACTTTTTAGCAGAAACCAAGAAAGATTCTACTATTGTGGGACAATTTACAAAAGAATTAAGAGTTGAGGACTTTTTCTTGAGAAAAAGTAGGCAAATTGTTTAAGCAGTCTTGGCGAGTTTACTACAAACTAAATATTAAGACAGTTTAGCAAAAAAGCAACAATTTTTCATGAATTATTTCAGCATAATATACTAAAACGTCCCTAAACTGTTAATATAAAGTAGCAAAGTTACCTTGCGCCATAACGAGAAAGCTCACAGTAACGATTCCGATATAAAGGACACTACACCAATCAACGAAAATGCCCAACCATCTTGCAGTGGCTAGAAAAAGGTACCAAGTTGCGGAATGGAGATCCTGATGAGCATCAAATTGTTTTTCAAACTCAGCCTCAACTCTGAAAGCCCTGATTGTCGTTAAACCATAAAGGGATGTGCTCAAATGCGAGAATACAGGAGATCTAGCGATTCCTTCCAAACGCTTCACACTTCGGGCCGTTTTTAGGTAAAAGCCCCGAATAAAGTAAAATAAGATCCCAAGTAACATGGACGGGATTAAGAGGTACGGATTTACGGTTGAGACTATTACAACTACTCCGAGAAATTGGAGAAATATCTGGAAAAATAGGACAACATTTCGACATTTTTAGAAACAATTTTAAGATATTTTGGAAACTTTTAGCAGTAAAATTTCTTGTTTTTGAGTTTTTTAGTACATGTAACAAGGAAATGCAATTTATATTCATACAAAGAGGACATTTATGCATAAGATTAGATTTTTTGTAGTAATTAATGCTAAAAGAACTTAACCTCCATAGTATCAAAAAGCGTAGGTGGAAGCCTAAAATAATAAAATTTACAATAATATTTTAAATTAAAATATAGCAATTTACATAATAAATATGAAATTGTAATAAAAAATAAACGAACGTTTCATCAATAATCCCACAATCTTTTGCAAATCTGTTTAATACTCTCCCTAAAACCACAAAAATCCAGTTAATTGCCTTCCAACTTCCAACTTAAAACGCTTCCAAACGCTGCACCTTATCTGCACATTTACCTAAAGGATTAATCTCAAAGAAGCGCATGGGTGCCCTAAGGACTCCGTAGAAGAGCGACTTATGTAAATTGACCGACGAGGTCAAACACATATTGAGAAAGGCCGCTGTTCTATAAAGGGACACGATAAACAAGGCCGAAATAATCACAGAATAAATGATAACTTCATTCCTCCGGGTATCATCCAACTGGGCGATTTTATCTGAAGAAACATTCGTATTATTTTCCATGGCGTATTCATCGTCAAACGGGATTCGAGCCTGGGTAAAAAAGATTCAAAATTAAATATCAAACAGAGAAAAGCACCATCCCCACGCCTTCTCAAAATATGCCCCGATGCCCAGGGCATATGCCCCAATGCCCAGGGCGTATGCCTCAATGCCCAGGGCGTATGCCCCGATGCCCAGGGCCTGTGCCCGGCGCTGCCTCGTGCCCAATAGTTAAGTATAGGACGTCTGAAATTATCCGTGCCCTGTTTAGGGCCCGCCCTTGTGCCCAGGTCGCGAGGGCATCAGTGCATGGTAAACACATGGACAAGCTTAGTATAATAATTCTATCAGTTTCCGAACCTCCTCGCTCGTCGTCCAATACTGGAGCCAGTAGTCTGACCCAGAGAATAAAACTTGCACCAATATATTCGACAAAAACAGGACAATCAATGCCGGCCAGGATGACCCCGCTCTGATATACTTGACATAAATCCCCAGCGTCATATCCCCCGTTGTTCTAGACTCATCATGAGCTTGCGGAAGTAGCGGACTATCTTCACTCGCCGACTCCGAAGAACTTTTCGGGGTTTTACGTTTCGTAACTGAAGAACTCGGACGATTCTTAGGCCAAGTCGGAACGAGCGGTTTTGACCTAAAGTTTTAGAAAACCTTTCAGGAAAAAGTTTCAAGATTTCTGATAAACTTTGAAACTTTATTATCCCCTACATTCTGCGCTTATCAAGGTCATAGCTATTCCCATAACTCTGAACAATAGCGGGTTCCTCCTCCCACTCGAACTCCTCAGGAATGAGGAAGTTTCCACCGATAGTTCCCATTTCCAACATGCTCATAGAGGCACTCCTCCTAAACTCCGGTTGGGCCTTATTGACCCCGCCCGTAAGGACCTCGATTCCCGTTCCCTTCCGCTTCATAACTTTATGCGACTCAATCTCCGGATTAGCCTCCTCCGATTTCAACAACTGGGCAAAGTTAATCCCCGTTTTTAAAAGCTGACTATACGTCCCTTGAGCCTGGACCTTTCCTCCGTTAAGGAGAATGATTTCATCGGCATTTTTCAGAAATTGAAGTTGATGAGTCACCAAGATCCGAGCTGTGTCCTTTAGAGTGTCCATTATACAGTTTTCGAATAAGTGGCGACCCACTTCAGCGTCTACGGCGCTTAGCGGATCGTCCAGTAAGTAGATGTCTGCTGCGGCGTAGACAGCCCTGAAATTAATAAGCCATGCAAAAGTAGACTATCAATTCCAGACTTCAAAATTTCGAAAGACTAAAACTTCAAATATACAGCATCAATTTGTTTAACTTTTAACCCACAATCCTACAAAACATTGAATTTTGCTTCGAAAAAGAACCACTTAGACAAACTCGACTCCTAAAACTCGAAACAAACCTGGCTAAATTGACTCTGGCCTTCTGCCCTCCACTCAGACTAGTTCCTCGATCCCCGACCAAAGTATTATCCCCAAAAGGTAAAAGACGAAGGTCACGCTTTAAGGCACAACTTTCCAGCGTCCGCTCATACTTCTCGGGGTCAAACTCGCTGCCGAATAAAATATTGTCTCTAACGCTTCCCCCAAAGATCCAAGGTTCCTGCGATGTATACGCGACCTTTCCGTTAATAGTTATGGAACCGCTGCATAGAGGGAGTTCCCTAAGGATGGCTTGCAGCAAGGAACCCTACATTAATTAACAAATACTCCGCATTTTTTTTACATAATTAAACCATCTTTTGGGTATTATTATGTGCACGGCGATTGACAACCTTGCCACACCCAACAGGACCTATGACCCCGAGTAACTTCCCCTTCTTGACCTCCAATGAGACGTTGGCCAATGTCATTTCTTCAGCTTTGGCATTCCATTTCGCGGAAAGGTCAACTACTTTTATGGCTACGGGTTCTGAACTGAAATCAGGGCCTTTCCCCTTATCCCCTTCTTCATATCCGGTTAGTTGGGGCTGGATTGTGTTGGGGACTATTTCACGATCTTCCATTAGTAGAAAGTTCTACCATTTTGGGAAATGAATATTTATAATCAACTGGTTTAAGAAAAATGCTACCGTATTTCCGGTCTTGGAATAACATTTAAAGTATCAATTTTTCATACTTCAATTTAAACAATAACCCCCACGGGGCATAATACAGGAAATACGGTAGTCTACAATAAAAAGTTAGATATAGAATTGGTCTAATAACCTGTAAACGCGTAATTGACACCAAAACTTCAGCAAGTTGGGAAATACCGTTGGGGAAAAATAGAGTGAGGATCAGCCTTACATTGTTGTACAACGAGAGGGTCACAAAGACCTATTTTTTTTTAAAAAAAACATGACCTTTTTGGGTATTATAAAATGTATTTAAGACCTTCATTTTATTACCTTCTCTGCAGTCAAGTAATTTCCCGTAAGAACATAAGCCAAAAGAGTAAGAAACACAATTATCTTGGAGGAAATGTAGAAAAAACTCAGATTTATAGCTCTCAAAACTGCAGTCTTTTTTATGTATTTTACTTCATCCCTTTAAACAAAACCAAAACGCAATGAGAAATTAAACCCATCCATAACCTTTTTAGCATTAATAACGAACTTAACTCAGTAATTTTAATTAACAATTTCCTTACTCTCGACATTCAGCAACCAAACTTGCAAAAGGCTTCTCATAAGTGTACATTTTAACCACCCTCATCGCACTAATTATCTGTCAAAAAAAACGTAGAAAAAAATAGAATACAACTAATCCATAAAAATATACTCGTTTCCCAGAAATATTCATGCAATTCATATGTTTCTGTACCTCGTTCATAATTCTAACCCTCCGGTCAGTCCTCACGGCCACTTGACCTCTCAACTTTCCAAAAAGTCTACCCATTTGACCTAGACATTAATCACTTCATAATCTTTATCCGTATATTATCATAAAAAATAATGTCCCAACTACCGTATTTCCTAAATTAATCCCCCTGGGACTTTATTTTTCAAACTCGGATTTGCCATTGGGGATTAAACCAGGGTGTGGGACTATTTATAGGGGGGGGGTTAAATCGGGAAATACGGTATCTATCTACATACTTTGAAAAGGTACAAAAAGGACGAGCAGAACAACTCCGACTAAACAAGGCCATCCAAAATGACTCCACAAGATTACAATAACTATAACAAGTTGAACAGGGCCTATCCAAATGTAATGGAGCATTCCGGTACAAAGGTCAAATCTAGTTTTAATTCATTCAATTTTAACCAAAAAAGCTCCCTATCTTCTGAAGGAAATATTACAAAGTTTTAAATAAATACGGACCGATTCACGTCGTTTGAGAGCAAGTTGACCAGTTGACCTATGGTCGTCTGCCCTAGGGCTGTTTGGCTTAGTTTAAGGGCCTTTAAAGAAGAATAAATTATATTTAGGGGTTTAGATGGATGACGGAAAGCAAGGTCGCGGAAGGATGTGCTCTACAAACCTTTCTATAAATAAGGGACGAGCATGCGACGCGGATCCTCATTCCGCAATGTTGGGTTGCAAAAAAGAAGGGATGGTGCTGGACGGTGTATAACACTGATCAAGAACATCAATTACAACTAATATTTGTCTATTTCATTTAATGAAGCATTCCCAAAATGTTTAAAACTTGTAACTACTTGAAGCGGCGACCAGTCCTGCAGCAAAAACATATCCTAGATTTCCATTCCAGCCTTGCAACTCTCCTCCAAAGTATCTTATCAGTAATCCTAGAAATATCGGCTGAGCTATTCTGTTAAAACGGCAACAATCATTGACAATCAAATCCAGTGTATTATAGATTTCTTCGAAAATATAAAATTCCTCCAAACTACCATATTTCCAGTTTTAACTCCAACTGGAAATTACTGATTCAAACCAATAGTTAAAAGTCCCCTTTACAATGACCAAGAAAGGTCTAGTGATTCTTTGCAACTTGGAAAAGTACAGGACAGTTATTCTACGGAGTACAATTCCCAGGGGAGCTAGTCTAGGGGGTACAATTCCATAGGAAAGTTGGGCACGAAACCCAGGGGGGTTATAGTCTAGTGGGTACAATTCCATTGGGAATTTGGGAAGTAGGGTACGATTCTCAGATGAGTTAGCCTAGAGGGTACAATTCCTAAGGGAAGTTGGGTACGATTCCCAGAGGGGTTAGTAAAGGGGGTACAATTCCATAGGAAAGTTGGGCACGAAACCCAGGGGAGTTAGTAAAGGGGATAAAATTCCATAGGGAAGTTGGGTACTATTCCCAGGGGAGTTAGTAAGGGGGTACAATTCATTAAGGGAAGTTGGATACGATTTCCAGGGGAGTTAGTACGGGGGTCAATTCCATAAGAAAGAAGTTCCAGCGGTACAATATCCGGGGAACTTATAGGGGTAAACTTTCCAAAGTTATTTAAAAACAGGAAATACAGTACTTCCTTAGATCCCCTTGGACAACCCTTACTTGCAAAAACATTCTTCTATAAAAGCAAAAGTTCCTAAAAACATGTAAAACGGTCCAAAAACTTTTAAAATCGCTTTCAAAAGACTAGGACTCTTTCTCTCATCCATTTTATCTCCTCCAACAAGTTTGCTATTAAACTCTGCACTTTTCATCCATTCCTCCTCCCAAGCTTGGCTCAGTTGATCTCCAAGTGACTCTGACTTATCCGACTTAGAAACTTGGTACAAGTCTTCAAGCTCTAGATCTCTTTTTGCACCCAGTCGAAATAGTTTCATAAGCCAACTACAAGTTGCAGATCAAAATTATAATTCAACCAAAACCCCCCTTTAAAGACTACAATAATAAAAATTATATTTACCAAAAGAACAGCTTCGAGATCAAGTTGGCATTTTCTATCGGAGAAACCCGCAGATTTTCTGGATTCATTTTGGATTGCAATTTATTTTTAATTAAAACTCTACTTTTACTTTTCTTGCATCTTTACGACCATCTACATCCGTCTTTATTCTCGGATGCTAAAAACTTAAAACCTAATGAACGAACCATTAACATTAAAAACAAGACACACTAGCACATTTGCTAAGAACTTATTAGAATAACTCAAATCCTTCCTACTCAACATACCAAAAGTCTCAACTATTTGTTTCTCTAATCTCCTTCAACGTGGAAATAAACTGACGTAGTAGATAAGGTTAAATTTAATTTAATACTGGATCTGGACAGGTTTTTAAAAGTTTCCTATTTATTTTTAGTCCAAACCGGTTTTATTATTATCTGAACGACTGACTAGACTTAGTTAATTTTACATAACTGACTGTCAACAGTAGCTTAAACTTTCCTAAGAACCCATTATAATTTACATGTCTCTTTCAAGTTGATCTGTTTATTTTATTTTGAACATTTAACCCTCAATTCATTGACTTTCAATAATATTCCAAGTAATGGACTCTATCGACACGGAGGATTCTATTACTACTTTCAAGTGGGCATAAAATACTGTAAAGTCAATCAACTTTTTGATGTTTCTAATCGATCCCCCTTATCATTTCGTTATAATAATAATAATAAGGAAGGTTAATAAATCCGAGTAAACAGAATACGTAAACTATCCATCCTATCCTAAGTTGATTATATTTAATTCTCATTGTTTGCTCGTACCAAAACCGAGATAAGGTGTAGTCATCAGTATACTCTTTATCGAAAACCGAACCAATTCATTTATTTAGAAAGTTCACATAACTTTTTTGACCTCATCTCTGAACAATGTATAATTCTGATTAATTCGCTCTATTATGTATACTATTGTGGTTGGGTTATTCTGCATATTCAATTTCCCGTTTTAATTCCCTTGGGGAATTATTTTTTCAAACTCCGATTTGCCGTGGGGAATTAAACCGGAGTGGGAAACTATTCCGGGGGTGGGACTTTATTATTTCAATAGAATTTTTTGTTTTGGATCCCGACTTTTTGATAATTTTAGTATTAAGTTTTAAATAAATTTCCACCAAAAAGTAGACTTTAAAAACGTTTTTGCTAAATTTCTGGTCTAAAGGTGGTTAAGTAAAGTTATTTTTCCTTGTGTTCCGGGCTTGAGGTTCATTAAAAGGTTAAAATAACCTCCAGTCATTACTATGTATGAACCGGTGCTTTCACCTGTAACACCGACAATTTGATTCCTACTGTTTCAAAAATGTATTCGGGTTTTAAAATGTTATCAAACCGTCGTCAAATCCTCAAATGATACCTAGCGTTAAATGATACCGCGTCAAATGATACCTAGCGTCAAATGATACCGTGGGTACCTCTCCTCTCATCATCGCTCTACTTAAGGACAAAATGTATTGCAATGAAAAGAAATGCATTCTACTTTTACTACAACATACACACCACAGCATTACTACTGCTACTTACTACTGTTTACTACTACCCTGCCCTGCCCCCTGGGGGGGAACTAGCTACACCGTTGGGGGGTACTACCTACACCATAGGAGCTGGGGGTACTACCTACACCATAGGAGCTGGGGGTACTACCTACACCATAGGAGCTGGGGGTACTGTCTACACCTAGTAGATCTGGCAACACTGCGCAGTTTTATCGCACGTTTTTTGTATGGGGGGTAATAGCGGTACCTTAACCCTTGGACCTAGTTAAAACTCAAGAAAATATCGCATAGAGCCGTAAAGGTTCCCTCCATTTTGCGGTCTTTCAGAACCTAAACGTTTTAAACTAAGTAAAGCATGCTAAACCATTTTGATCCCAATCACACAGCAGTGATCAGTGGGAAACATTGTTTTTAATAAAGGCTCTTTTTACCTAGCATACGCCTTTTCGGTACGGCCGGACCAAATTTGCATCAGCAAGTATCGGGTAGTTTAGGCCCTGCCTTGCGCAAATAAAAAGGCTTAAAACCTACGTTTTTTTAATGTGATTAATTTAGAGTTTAATGTTTTTCTCCTAAATGGATTGACACGCAATTGATGTAGAACGAACATACATAAGTTATAGTTTCGGATCACACAATTAATTATTTAGACTAGCTCTTTTTTCGTTTAAATATTTACGAGACTTGAGAAGGAAAGATTTTCAATTCTGAGCTTGCATGCATACGCGTTAATTAATTTAGTTAATTACCCTAAGTCCTAGACCATATGCCGCAGCTTATAGCAGGATTTTGTTTTTTTCAATGGTCAAAAAAAGGGTGCTTTAGGCTAAACGAAGGAGGCATTCAACGGAGGTATTTTATACATTCAGTCAGCCTTTGTTACAATATTTCAACCCCAATGATATCAATTTTTCAATTCCATTAAATCATTATCTTGTTCGGTGTCTGCAATAAATTCCTGAGGGTTCTCATTTAAAAACTCTAAAGAGCTCTCAGTTTCTTGAAAAAGGTCATCCTCTATCTATATTCAAAAACTCCATAGCTTCGTCCAGGGCTACGCTAACCTCGTAGTTGATTATACCAGCTTTCTTGAATCCTTTTTTAAATGATGGTATTCCAAAAGAATGTTCTGACCTGGGCTACGATATTTTGTGAATATTACTAATGGTAAAATTTAACATAAAAACGGAATAACTTGATGGATATTAAATATGTTTACCTCTTCCAAGCATTCTTCAATGCGAATGGACGTCGTTTGCATAAATGTTGAAGGGTGGCATAAACGTATTTTACATAAAGGTCAGTGGTATGGAAGTCTGTGCCATACATGTTGGAAAAACTATGGTCACTACCCAATCTCGAAAGTAGGGGAATTAAAACTTTAAATAATTCATTTAATACTGGATTATAGATGAAAATGATTCTATTGTTTATTATAATATCAGTGTAAAATAAATCATAGACTATTTAAACAACAAATGAATATTTAAAGCATTGGTTTGTTGGCCCAACCGAATTCGGCTTTTTAACTTTGGACATAAAATAAATTAAAAGGTTTAGAACAAAGTTTAATATTAAATTGCACGCAATGTCCACCCCGGAATAAAGGAAGATTCTTCATGTCCGCAACAGCTTGCCCACGTCAGCTTAACAAATCCCGTTGACTTTTAAAAGCGTCGTGGTCTCGCTGTCAGAATACAGAACCTCATAATTAAGGATAGAACCGTATTACTATCTAGCAGCTTTTTATTCCAGACCAATTCACAAATTGTATGAAATCAAGCCTAAAAATTTAGGTTTTTTTTCAAACATTGGAACGGACTACAGTTTTAAGCTATAACATCAGTTGTTTTGCAATGTAAGACGAGACTACGAACTGGTGATCTTGGACCAAGACTACCTACCACAGAAATTTGCTCATCGTTTATATAGTATGCTTCTCTAACTCAGAAGAAAGCGTCAGGTTTAGTAGCGCACTTTTTGTTGAATGTTCATTCTTGGATTACTTTATTTGAAAACATCAAATATTGCAAGCATACGAATACTGTGAAATACGTGTTTCATTTCAAACGTCTTTCTTAATATAGATAAGCATTTTTGAAAGACATTACAATGTTCATAGCTGTACTTATAGTATTGTCAATAGGCCTAGTGTACGCTGAGCAATCCTGCACGAATAGCCAAGAAAAAGTTCTCGACTATAGATTTAACGACACAATTCTAAAGAAAAGCCAATGCACTTTTCATTTATGGCGGAATTCAAGCAATTATACATTGATCGATATTTTTGAAAACATCCTGGTTCAAAATCCCAACTACGGTCTTTGGACATTGACAACCTCCAATACAAAAAATATGATAAAACCCAATGACCAAGTTTTCGAACACTGTTCCATAAACATAGTAGTCCATGCCTTAATCCCATCGTTTAGTCGGGACGAGCAAAAGATTTCATTCTTTCATATGTTATTATCATCTGAATATTTGCGACGAAGAAAACCCTACAATATATTGATTTTGTTTACTGATCACGAAATTCCACTCAGTTACGAGTTCTTACCGTTTGGAACTAGTACTTTTCTACACGATATAACTGCACAAGGTGGACGTTTTCCGGAACTGTTTTTTTGTCCTTGGTGCTTCCAATATCTTTATGTAATGTCTGGGAACATGAGTATACTGAGCATAGACTATGAGTACATCCTTCAGCATCAGAAAAATGATCTAGTTCAATATTCAATTCATACTACTTGTTCATATCCCAAAAACATTCTCCCACGCGCAATGCAAGCATGTCCGTGGTCTTATATTGAACAGCGAACCAGTATACTCAGCTATTTTTGTGACATTGTGCAAATGGAGCTGTCCCACCTAAGTGAAATATTTAATTTCACTATTATTGGAGAAACGTCTCAGAAAACGAGTGCTTCACAAATCCGTTCTACAGTTATTTACGATAGTTACCTAAGATCAGGTATTAATATCTATTATTTCTGGGGTAGTGGAACTCAAACTATTATCTACTGTAAAAAGCCAACGGATTTCAGTATTTCAGTGTCTTTTAGTATTTGGACACTCCCATTTGGAAGTGAGGTTTATGCGCTTTTAGGAGTTGTGGCCATCGCCTTCATTTTACTACACAAACGGTTTGGTGGGTTTGACTATTTCCGGATGATTATTGGTCAGTCTTTTAACATGAATAATAAACAGATACTGCTAGGCGTAGCATCCCTTTTGATAAGTATTATTTTGACAAGTAGTTACCAGAGTGTTATTTCAGGCGTGCTTATCGTTCCTCCAAAATCTCCTCCACCTATTTCTAACCTATCAAAATTCGTTAATACGGGTGGACGGATTATTATTCTCGAAACTGAAGAGCAGAAAGAAGTTAAACTCCATACTCTAAGAACTGAATTCAGGAAATATGGCTTGGAAGATAAGCTTGAAAGTAATGTTGTCATCTTGACTGACGCTTACAAACACTTTAGGACAGTTAATTCGGAACACTTTGCTTTGCTTACCTCCAAAGATAATTTATACGGGTTGTTAGTTCTTCTTCCAGAAGACCAACTGGACCTTCAGACTCAATCTTTACATTTTTCCATTAATTGCTCTGCTACAGTAATTCAAAATGCGATTCATTCTAAACCACTTACATCAATAGTAGTTGCTTGGCCAGTTCATTCAATAATAAATAGAATGCAGGGATTGAGAGAGAAGGGTCTTTATATGTTTTGGAATGCACAACATAAACATTTGTTCACTCAGTGTTTAAATACATTGGCGAGAACGTCCACCTTGATTTCTGAGGAACGTAGAATGGAGTTTCGAAAAAGGTTTATAAAGCTCTCGGACCTCGCGTCTCTCTTTGTGGCTTATGCAATACTCATCGGCCTCGCTTTGTTTGCGTTGATTGCAGAGTTTTTAACCTTATACAACAATTGGAAGGAGACAATCATTCCAAATCCTCGTCATGTTTGGCAAAGCTGCAAGTTAATTTGGGATCCTTTGGGTGTCAATAAAATACACCCTGTCTTGGATTAAGTATTAAGTTACGAATGTTATCTTTGGGTTTTTCTCATAATAAAACCTTTTGCCACTTTTCAGGTACAAATCAGCACATTATTGTTTAATTAATTCTACAAAAGGTTACGAGGTCACTTACTTGTTGAAGCAAAACTGCAACATAATATATAAAATAATATGCTAATGTAAGATCATTCATTTTGAAATAAATAAGGCTTCTCGTATAATTGATCATTTATTCTCAAATAACCGAACAAAGCCAGACAGCGATTGCTAATCTAGCGACGTTCGAAATATTCTAAAGTCTAGACAAACTACTCCAAGCAAACTCCAATTATCTGCAATCGCTAGGTCAATAGTCATAGTCAATGCCTTTTTGTGACATCAGAATTGACCAAAGACTTATAGTTGCGGTAGTATGATATGACTTTTTAGGTGTTGACCTTTTTGAGGCCGAAGGTCAAAACGCACACCCTTTGAATTACTACTGTTAATGTTATCACTGATGAAGAAAAATCAAATTTTACAGACCAAAATGTATATTCTTATTTAATGCCAGACAAAATTAATATCGACAATTATATAAAATGATGTTCAATAATTCTACAGAATAACTTTTTACACTAAAACTATTCTAGTTCACTAACTACTGTTTGTTGAAAGTAAAAGGTTAACTTACATTTTTAGTTTCTCCTATAGGACCGTATTATAATTACAGTAAGATCCACTGTGGAAATTCACAACTTTGACTGGGATACGCAATATATCGTGTTCAATTTAAAAACCTTATGACCGCATTTCTCAGCTCGATAATTGGAATGTGTTCTGTCAAACAGAGGTTCCGACTGATTTTAAATGGAATTTCACAAGAAAGCAGGCATTATTGTATTGCAATGAACGTCTTAAAAGTAAGTTTGGAACACTCATGGAACATTATTATTTCGAGTGCGTTGCATAATGTTTTAGGTCAGGTCTCGCCTCGCCTCAGATTTCGAACGGAGGTCCAAGCCCCTCAACTGCAAGAAACACCCCAATAATAAGCTATGCAAAAAAGACCCCAAATCCATCAACTGCAAAAACAACAATACTCCTTGCCCATTTTGAAATTTTTTGGAGATTTGTTATTTATTATTTACTTGATCTGACCAATTGGTTTTATAAATTTTGAATGCTGTACCTTGAATAAATTAAAGTGCAAAGATCGTATTATTCGCAATTACAAATAGTATTCCGAACTCCCTGACCATAAGCCGCAGCATGTGTAGGAAAAAATGATATTTAGAAGCATATTTAACATGGGAGAGAAACTCCCGTTTAATATGTAAAGGATAGCGTGCGGCTTAATTAACGAGGGCGGTTTAGAGTCGGGTACTAGTATTTTCTGACTCAGCTCATTCCAACCTTAACCTCTAAAGTGCACTTTGTTGTTCAAAAAGGCTTCTTTTGTGACAGTATCGTTTGATGTCTCATCTCTCATAATCTCCGTGACCTCTTCTATCCAGCTCACTACTACCGTATTTCCGGAAATTACTCCCCCCTGAAATAACTCCCTCCTTTCCATGTTAAACATTTTAATTCGCCCTATCCTGCCCATGTTAAAAGTTTTTCCTTTGAAAAATAACTCTGTCGGGCGAGTATTTCGGGGAATACGGTAAAGCAACTTTCCTTCCTTTCTTACAGAGTATGACATATCCGGGCGAAACTACAATTAATCAAGCCAGACCATTTTATCCGGCTTTAATTGCCAGGTTTCCTATTTTGAATACTCTTCAAGAATTTTACAAGGTTTCTTATCATACTTTTATCACTTCTTTTATGCCATTGTCCATTTTTCTAGAAAAATTAACTCCTCGCCCATATACTGCGGCTTATATATCGAAAAAAGATGTTTTGAAGCATGTTTAACTTGGGAAAGATACCCCTATTAACATGTGAAGGATATGAGTGCGGCATAATTAGGGAGGGCGGCATTTGGGCGAGGAGTTAGGGTAGGTCTTTTAAAATCTTCGTATTGATTAATTGGGCGTCCTTTATGTTTGGGTTGTCCTTGTCCATCCTGACTTGAATTATTCCTATGAATAAGTAACGAGAGACGTAGCGTCAAGTCAAGCTTCACAAGAGCAAGACCAACTACTTTAATTTACGCTTTGTAGGGTAAAACAAACAACTATAAAGAAATGAATTTTGCAAATTAAACGCCCATTTTTGTCCATTCCCACTACCAACATCGTACTCAATCCACTTCCACATAAAATAGAACAAAAGGGTCTGGAACGTAGTAGTTGGAAGGTCTGAACTTAATTACGTTACCTTGAAAGGCCAAAAAAATAAAATGTTGAGAATTCCTAGGCTAAACTCTGACGGTTATCATCAAGCGATTCTATTTTTACTCACAATAACGTATTTCAATCCAGCCAACGGCCATAACACATCTATGGCAAGGTCAAGGTTCAATTTAGGATCGGAAGTTTACCAAAAAGAATGCACCATCCACATCTATCAGATCATGAGTGACACAACAGCGACGGTCCTGACTGAAGAACTCCTCTCAGATAACCGTTGGGTTCCTCCCAAAGCGTTATCTTCAGTTAATCCATGGACGGTGAGGGTGTTAACGAATAACCGTTCCGCAATAACCCAACCACACCCCCATTTCCAGGAACTCTGCTCTTTAAACATCATCGTAGAGGGGGCTGAGGTTAACCTTAACCTCTATGACATATTTGTCAGGTCGAAATACGCCTTTCGAACTGGACCTTTCAACATATTCATCTTACTAAGACGCCATCAGTCTGACCTTGTCCCTAGACAGGTCGGGCAAACATCCGCTCGAGTATTTATTCATTTCATAACTCAAGAACGGTCATCAGGCCCCTTTCCATCCCATTATTACTGCTTCATTTGTTCTACAAAAGAACATTTCTTCAGGTTATCTGATAACTTCACAATATTCTCGGCCAACCCGATCTCCCTAAGGAAACAGCAGGAAGAGACCCAAAGTTCAGACCCCAATTACATATTTACAGTTATCGTCATTACGGATCAAATAGTGGGACGCCCCCCAGATTATTGTTCCATAGATTCCTGGTCCTGGTTACAAGAACTGAAGCTAATCCGTAGTTTAACACCAAATATTACAGAAAGTTCGAAAGAGAGACAGCTTATGCTCAAATTCCTTCGCTGTGGTGAAATTGGAATTACCATAGACCGCTTATCCAAAGTCCACAACTTATCTTTGAGGTTTGAAACTCCCAAGGCAATGTACGAATTATTGGATACAGATACAAATGACAAAGCTTGGATCGACAGCATAAGCCCATACGCAAGCCTATTGGGCTTGAACCGTCGTTATCTTAATGGACTATTTCCATTCAAGCCCTTATATAGCCGGTTGATCTACTGCAATACACCGGTAAAGGCCCCCGTAGTCCCCTTGACCTCGTGGCTCTTCCCTTTAAACCTAGATGTGGGGGTTGCCTGGGGAGTGACCTGTGTGGGTGTGGCTCTGGCTATTAAACTCTTCACACAATTTCAACACAAACCAATCCCAAACAAACCACGTCCATCATTTGGTAAAATAGTGTTTGACGTCCTCCTAGTTGTTTTGAGACAGGAATGCTCATCATTTAAATATTTACTCGTTCCACTCTCTTTCATGATCCTAATTTTAATGTCCTTTTATGAAAACATGATAACTACCAACATCCTCGTTCCCCTGAATCCCATTCCTATACAAACCTTGGACCAGTTCTTTGAACAAGGCTACATCCTCACTTATCAGGTACTCTGGGAAAGAATAAGTACCAAGGATTTTGCCGAATGGAATAATATTCCAGTTTCTCGATTAAGTCAAATCGAGGGATTGTCAAAAAGTGATAACAACGCAACGGGGTTCTGGTATTTGAAATCAACCCTGTCATCAAAACGGGTATTCTTTTATCATGAATTCACTGCGGGTGAATTATCGGGTAATTGGCCCCCATCCCCCAAGCACTCATTTTACTTTAACGATTTCCAATTTAACGTTGGTAACTCTTACTTTTGCTTATCATCCCCAGAAAGTAGTCCAACAATGACCTTTATATTGTTACGTGGTAATTTGCAGGAAACTATAATGCAAACTTTTAAGCAACTATCTGCTCACGGGTTTCCATATCTTTGGGAAAGCCAAGTGAAAGTTGCAGAAACTCAGTATATTAAAATAGTAGCTCAGGAAAAGAATTACACTTGGACAAGAGACAGTTCCGTAATTACTATGCGGCATTTGGGAAACTTTTTTATACTTTTTGGATCCCTCTTATCTCTAGCTACATTCTTTCTTGTAGTCGAAGGTATCATTCATCAGAAAAGTCAGGGATGGCCCCATCTCAGACTTTTAATTTAATAAATTAGATCTAAAAATATTGTCAAGAAAACAAACGAGGCACGGATTTTACAGAATTAAGGCACATTTTTGGGATTTAAAACTTTTACCCGTCGAAAAGCGAGATAAGTATTTAAAACGACGAGCATTTAAATCCAAGAAAGTCATACATATGTACATATCTACCGTATTTCCCGTTTTAATTCCTCCCCCGCAATAATTCTCCCTCCGGTTTAATTCCCCTCTACCATTGTTACATAAGTTAATGTAACGTCCGGTTAAGTTGTCTAATAGTGCAATACAAGGCTTGGTAGCTCAGTTGGTAGAGCATTTGCCCGGATAGTAAAAGGTCCTGAGTTTCGATACTCAACCAATCCTACTTTTGCACTATTGTATAACACCATTCATAAGTCCTATCTTGTCCATCTTAATAGAATTTCTAATTTTCCCTACGAAGTAATAAAGCGACAGGGGAATTACAACAGGAAATACGGTATATGTATGATTTAGATTTATAAAAGTATTAATAAATACTAATCAAATTACAAATACTCAAAACTATTTTTTATATAGCACCAACTACGAATTCATTGTTACACAACATTCAGCATTAAAGTCACTTATATCCTCCATTGAAGCAGCTTCTTCATAATTATGGTCAATTAAGTCAAACTCGGGGATTCCGAGCTCACCAACCCATGACACCAAAATGTGTCACCTTTTTATCATTTTATTTATAAGCCAACCCCTTTTGCCATTTTATTTGCTGGGTTATTTTATTACCTTCTTATCAAACTCAATTTAAACACTTTAGCTATCAATTTACTTACACCTGATATTGCTAATAAATGGGCTTACTTCCTGCAAAGGTTGTCCTCGTCCATCCAACGCTACATTATTAATTTATTAAATAAATAAAAAGGAAACTAGCATCCTACAGGATAAAACCCACAAGACCGACACGGAATGAAGAATGTCTTTGTAATTTAAACGACCATTTCTGTACATTATTATAATAAATACCAGACCACATCGATATCATATATCCCAACCTTCATACCGAATTTCCAGTTTTAACTCCGCTGGGGCTTTACTACTTGGATTGGAAGGAACAATTAGAAATGCTATTAACATAGACAAGGACAAGACGTTTAACATGGAAAGGTAGGGGTATTAAACAGGAAGGGGAATTATTCCGGGAGGGGGGATTAAAACGGGAAATACGGTATCTCCGACAAGTTACCTATATCATCCTCACCAAACTCTACTACAAGCATCACGATACGATAGGAAATGTCTGCAAATACTAATAGAATAACCCATACTTATTTACCCTACCTACCCAGTTATTATCATACTATTAAAACGTAAAAATGTTTGCATATATGTATCAAACTTTGGGTCCCATCTCCTCCTAGAGTTTACACCCGATTTGAGTTCTGAGTGAATATTCCAGCTTCTCATAAATTAGAATCGACGTTAAAAAATCAATTTTGAAATTCGAAAAATAATCTTTAACTTTTTTATATAAAAATGTCAAAAATAGAGGGGAAATGACTTTTTTTTTACTTTTTTATGATCTATCCTAAAACGATGGTTTGAGTTGAATTAGATGATCTGATAAGAAGCAAGAGTTCTATTCCATGAAAAAATCATTAAATTTCGAAAAAACAATTAAACATTTAAAAAAATTTGCACTTTTATGGGATGTTTCATATACGATGGTATTGGATGAATTAGAGGATCTAATGATATTCTCTAGCTCAGTCTTACATCAAACTAATAGCAGTTATATGCAAATAACATGTCAAAAAAAGTTACGGGTGAAACTTTTTCTTAGAAGTACCTTAATTCAGTCGTAGTGGAATTAGATGACAAGATTTTTACTTGACATGCCTTGGCCGCAGATGTTTTTACGGAGGGAACGCGTCACGGGATCCAGCGACAGGAGATCCAGCGACAGGAGATCCAGCGACACGGGGTCCGGCGACACGGGGTCCGGAGCGACAGGAGATCCAGCGACACGGGGTCCAGCGACATGGGGTCCGGAGCGACAGGAGGTCCAGCGACAGGAGATCCAATTCAATTAACTTGGAGAAAAGTGTAGGATATTTGGAATATGATATTTTATTTAGTGACCCGATGATGTTTTTAATTCACTGCGATGGTGGTAGCCTACCTTGAAGTATTTCCAAGAATATTTTTTGCGTCGGTGGCAAGTTGATGATGCATAATTTATGACAATGCATTGGAATGGAGTATGATAAAGTCAGCACAGATAAGTTCATTCTATCACTCTACTTTCATTTAAAAAACTCTTCAGGCTAATATCATGCAATAATTATAATTTATTTGCATGGACATGCAAATATCCTTGCATGGAAATTTCCTATCTATGATCAGAAAAAAATTCTGGAGAAATAATAACATTATTATAGGTGGTTTAGCAGTAACAAACCAGTAGGTAGTATTAGTATATTATATTCAGCTGAAGAAGCGTGCCTGCAAATATTTCTGGTCGATAGGCTCAGACTCAACCCAAATGAACTGCAAGATGTTATATTTTCTATTTATTGTCATAAATTATTTATCATGAACTTGCCATTGAGGTAAAAAAATCCAGAGATTAGGATTGCCTGCCTGCAAATACTCCTGTTGTTAAGATAGGCTACCACCGCAGTGAATTGAAAAATGCTAAATTTTCTAAGCATCGAGTCACTAAATAAAATATCATATTCCAAGTATCGTAAACTTTTCTTAAAGTTAATTGAATTGGATCTCCTGTCGCTCCGGGTTCGATGTCGCTGGACCCCGTGTCGCTGGATCTCCTGTCGCTCCGGACCCCGTGTCGCTGGATCTCCTGTCGCTGGATCCCGTGACGCAGACTCTTTTACGGACTGGCTGGCATAATACGATTAGCAGGCAGCAGGTTTCTACAAAGTGAGAGAATTAGATAATTGGGGTTGTTACGGCCTTTTAGAATTAGAATAGCGGGGTTTCTACTATTTAGAATAACGGTAAGCGGTACGGCGGGGGGAAGTGCTTAAAATCATGAGGTCCAAGGTAGGGCTGTCTAGAATAAAGGTAGGCCAATGACCCGGGTAATGTTTAGAATAAGGGTAAGCTAACGGCAAGGGAACGTTTTGAATAAGGGTGAGCTAACGGCGGGGGTAAGGTTTAGAATATGAGTAGGTCAACGGCGGGGTAGAATTTAGAATAAAAAAAATAGGGGTGGTCTGTATATGTATAGGTACTATGAACGGACGTATATGCGGATGGTATAGTAAATAAGTTTATGCAGGATGCGACGGGTAGATTTTGAAAAACTTTGCAATCGCGGCGGAGAATTAAGCTTCTCGCCGGCCGTCGGAGACCGCCACCAACGTTTTAAATGGAAGACCTAGCTGTATGACCCGATTTAATCGGGTTCCCGTAGGCTAGTTTTTACTATTTAAATTGGATAGCAAATGTCAAGCTTTACTGCTCACAAAGAAGCCCGGCCGTCTTCTCGGGCTATATAACTTTCACTAGAAAGTAGTATTATTCTTAGCTCTGGAACTTAAAAAATCCAGAGCTTATTCTTCCCGGTTTTCAGAAATTCCTAAAGTTTCAAAGATGTGGAATAATTTGAAACGCAATAAAATAAAACCGGTCAGTTATCATGCAGCGGTTCTATTTTTTTTACTCACGGTAATTAATTTTTACCCAAGCACCAGTGAACACCAATCTCTGGCGAGCTCAAGGTTCAATTTAGGACCGGAAGTTCGCCACCAAAAATGCACCCTCCACATCCATCAGTTTAATGACAAAACATCAACTACAGATCTGACTAAAGAGCTCCTCTCGGATAACCGTTGGGTTCCTCCCAAAGCGTTATCTTCAGTTAATCCATGGACCGTGAGGGTGTTAACGAATAACCGTTCCGCAATTACCCAACCACACCCCTATTTCCAGGAACTCTGCTCTATAAACATCATCGTGGAGGGGGCTGAGGTAAACCTTAACCTCTATGAAATATTTGTCAGGTCGGAATATGCTTCTAGGACCGGATCCTTTAATATATTCATCCTTCTAAGACCCCAGACCAATCATCTTGTTCCAAAAGAGGTGGGAACAAGGTCTGTTCGGGTATTTACCCATTGGATAACTCCAGAAGGGTCATCAGGTCAAGCCTCCCCGACAGATACTCCCTTTCCTTCTCATTATTATTGCCACATTTGTTTTTACCCTGGAATAGCAACAAAGGAGCCTTTATTTCCTTTGACGGAAACGTTCACAATCTTTTCAGCTAATCCCTTCTCCTTAAGGAAATTTCATACCGAAAGCTGGAATAAAAATACCTGTACGATCTTCGTCAATACTCCGCAATTAGGAACAAAGATGCCAGACTACTGTTCCGGAGATGCTTGGTCTTTGTTAGAAGAACAGCAGCAAATCCGTAGAAAAAACTGGGACTTGAATGAAAAATCTATCCAAATTGAAAAAGAGCGAGTCATTTTGTTCAAACGGGTTGAATGCGGTGACATTGGAATTCATGTAGATTTCATGTCGAAAATCCTCAACTTCTCAATCACGTTTCAAAGTCCGAATCCTAATGAAATTTTGGACCTACAGCGAACGGACCGAGGTTGGGTGGACATCATAAAACCGTACGTAGGTTCCTGGGTATATGAACTAAGGGATCCTAATACACTAATCACGTCCAACAAAGTAACGGGCAGGTATGTCTACTGCAATACTCCGGTAAGGCCCCCAATATCCCCCTTGACCTCGTGGCTATTCCCTTTAAGCCTGGATGTGGGGGTTGCCTGGGGGATGACCTGTGTGGGTGTGGCTCTGGCTTTAAAGCTCTTCACACAATTTCAACACAAACCAATCCCAAACGAACCACGTCCATCATTTGGTAAAATAGTGTTTGACGTCCTCCTAGTTGTTTTGAGACAGGAATGCTCATCATTTAAATATTTACTCGTTCCACTCTCTTTCATGATCCTAATTTTAATGTCCTTTTATGAAAACATGATAACTACCAACATCCTCGTTCCCCTTAAACCCATTCCTATACAATCCTTGGACCAGTTCTTCGAACAAGGCTACATCCTCGTTTTTATGGGCGGACCGGGTCAGAATCCCGAACTTTTTTCAAATACATATAACATCTCAGTTTCTAGATTAGATGAAATCGAGGGGTTTAAAGTAGCGGTGGTGTCCTATTTAAAGGGAGTTCTGACCTCGAAACGGGTATTTCTGTATGACGACGTTGGTGAAATAACTCCGGATTATTTAGCCGGTAACTGGCCACCGTCCCCGAAGAACTCCTTGCTATTTAACGAGTTCCAATCCACAGCGGGTAACTCCTTCTATTGCTTATCATCCCCGGAACACAGCACGCCAATGATAAGGTTCCTATATGTTCGTGGTAATCTGCAAGAGGCTATCATTTATACTTTCAAACAATTATCTGCTCATGGGTTTCCAACTCTTTGGGAAAGTCAAATGAAAGTTGCTGAAGCTGAGTATGTCAATGTTGTAGCTCGTAGGGAAAAATATAGTTGGGATCAAGACCATTTTCTTATAACTATGACACGACTGAGAAACCTTTTTATTCTTACTGGAACGCTCTTAACCCTACCAATATTTTTATTTTTAGTGGAGGGTGTGGTTTATCAGAGAAGTGTGGGATGGGCCTCACTTCGACTCTTCATTTACCGATTTAGGCTAGAGTATAAAAAGATTGGGACGAAAGCAAGAGCGTGGATCATCTTTCTGCTGGGTAGAAATCATTTCAACAGAAAAGTCAACAGAGTTGGACAGTTTTAAATATGTCGGAACGGCGGAATCCTTTTGCACTATAAATATTTATTTCATGTGTCTAGAATGCATACAGCTTATAGGTTCATAAAATTATTCATTTCAACTTCAAGTCTGCTTATCACGCTACCTGTTTTAGCTCAGAAGCTTAGTGAATATCTAGGATGTAAGTATGTGTTACTGATTTATTGTAATAAGTTAATAGCATTGTGTGCACTTCCGTACAATTCGAAATAAAAATAGTTTAAACCATTCGTTCGTCATTCATTAAAGTCAATGAGATCCTTACTTGAACATCCGAATCCATGTTATACTCCTGAGCTAATGGATTTCTAAAACTCGAGATTTCTTTCCATTCGAAGAAAGAAATAGGAAACATGTTTCTTTTAAATATATCTACATGTATTGCTTTAGGTGTCCTTTTTATCCCGTTACTTATCGATTTAAATATGTCTGGGCCGTAATTAATATCGTGATAGTCTGATAATTCCTTTTTTGTCCATCTGAGACTCACTTAATTCTGTAAATAAATAATGAGAAAGCTAGCATCCTCCTGTCCTACATCGCAAGACCACAACTCCTAATGCATAATGATAATACTACTCTCATACCGGACAGGACAACACATACACTAAGTTAAAAATATCGTTGCAATTTAAACGACCCTGTTTCCGTCCATTCTAATAAATAAATACCAACTCACCGATAAGTTCTATCCCTTTGATTTAATTGCTACAATTGCTTTTAGCCCCTTTTAGTAAAATAGAAGGAACAGAGCGTAAGATATCCACTTATCATTTTAGTGATCTTATCACCTTAAAACTACTAACAGGTAGGAATAACTTTAGACTTTGTGGAATAACGATATCTGGGCGTTTATCAATCATCAAGCGGCTCCGATTTTACTCACGGTAATAGGTAAGAAATATAATCCAGGGACTGGCAGAATCCGGATGCTGGAATCCAGCTTGGCTATAATTTTGGCAGGCTACTGTCATCAATGCGGGTTATCGGAGATCCATTCTACATCCAATTTGTATACAAATGCTCTGAAATATTAAGGAACAAACTGCAAAATTCTATGAAAATCTTTTCATGCGAGCGAATCCGAATTTCTTTATGAAGTTAAATTTAGATTTACTCATGTTAATTTATTAATTAATATCAATGTTCAAACAATTCACTGAAGTTCTAAAGGTTCTAGAAAGGCAGCTCTCTGTTTCATTAGTTTCAATTCATGCATAGGTACATCAAGATCATATCTGTTTCTGGAATCTGGACAGATGCATGTGATAAACAGGAAGGGTAGTCTTCAAAATACAATATATCCTTGCCCTTTCTACCGTCGTTGGACTGTAGGAAATGAACACGCCTTCGTGGAGAAAGTTGAATGAAGGTTCTTGTCTATTTTTATGCATATTTCAGGAACGAACGAGAGTTACACCACTTGGAATTTAATAAAGTGTAACAGTACCAATAAATTGATATATTGCAAAGGCTTTTTTACTACTGCTGTTAGTTTAGTACCACTACTACTACTACTACTACTACTACTACTACTACTGATACTACTACTACTGATACTACTGATACTACTACTACATCTACTACTACTACTACTATATGCTACACTACTATTGCTACTACTGAAATATAAAACTGACTGACGCATTTTGCATTTTTTAAATATAATAACAATAAAATGAAATATATTGGTTCCATCCATCAGTCTGCCATATTGTCGTCTCTCACAAAATAAAAGGAAGCGTTTCTATGTACAAAGATGCTTAAAATCCTGTTGATTTGGTGCACTCTGTCCAGCACATTCTACCAAGTCCCCACAATTGTGATCTACTTTGTAAACTTTCTCCGTCTTTCTGTACGTACAACGCACAGAACGTACAACGTATAGAACGTACTACTACTACGTACTACGTGCATCCCTGTATTACCCGGACTAAGAATTCAATGTGGGCGAGAGAAGTTTAACAAAACCTTCGGTCCGCTGGTAACATCTGTAACGAATCCCTTCAGCCTTAAACTAAATTATGGACTTGTGTTCTCTACAAAAACATAGAGGCTTGAAGCATATGAATTACATTGGACTAGACTACATGGAATCTATAAAATCCATGAACAATCTACGTATAGCCGAGTAATTTACAAAGTTTAGGAATTCCCGTCTCGATTTTATCACTTTCTCGGTACTTCACCTCAATCCGGTGGAGTTCCTGGGCTAAAAACTTGTAGCATTCGGGTCAGCTACGCTTCTCTGGTTAAACCTACTCAACTTTAACTAAACTATTTGCTAAGATTTGGATTTTTAGGAAGCATTCCTTCTATTTATTAATATCTGCATGGATATCCTACCGTTTCTACCATTCCTTTGTAATAATACATGATAAATAGGGAAACAACTTATACAAGTATGTGTAACAATTTCTAGTTAAATAGCGTGGGACTAAAGGTCATAAACAGCATATTGCACCATTCATTCATCCACCCCCGCAAATCTGGGCAAAAGTCAAAGGTCAGAGGTAGTGCTACTTATTACTACTCCAAAATATTATTTACTGAAGTTTATTCCAGCCTTATGTTGTGACAAACAACTTGTCCTACAAGATTAATACTTTTACTTTCCGTTCTAATAAGCTCTTTCTTACACAAGGTCATTTCTTCAGAATCCTAACATTCATACCACAACTTCCCAACCTAATTACAACCCAGAGGTATTGAAATATGCAATAGATTACAAGGAATTGCATAATCATCCGAACAAATGGGAGGACTTTGCATGAAGTCAGTGCAACTCCATTTACTGTACTTTTATGTGGATTTCCAGCGCATTTCTCAACTTTCGAAACCTTATCAAGACAGGCTTCACATTATCGTTCTCCAGCCCTATAAAGTTCCCTTGAGGGTAGTAGTGCCCCACAACGTAGCATCCATTATCTCCAGTTTATCGGCACCGATCCCCAACTGGGCTGAACTTTCCCATACAAGCTGAGTGAAATGTCCTACAACTCCTTCCTGCTGGTTAAAGGGTTTATTCGGATCGTAGATGCAGTACTCGTTGTACCAACCGTTGGTCGCGTCCAAAACCCCTTTTTCCAAGTCATACTGTCCGTCCGACGACCATGACCAAGCGAGATTCTGACCTCGATTCTGACATTTAAAACCCCATAAACGATAGTCCCAGCCTTACACTTTTTACCAACCCACGAACCACGAAAGTTCGCCTGCTTGACTCTCAAAGCTTGTACGCTTTCATATCGATCTCTCAATCTGCAACAAACCAACTTCATCCCCTGTAAACTGCAATATATGTATGATTTAAGTAATTCCCACAGTAAACCCAACACATATTTACCACATGAAGACACTTCAGTAAATAACACAAGTAAACTGAGGATCCAACCAACCAAAAGGAAGTCAAGGAAATCCTGCTCTAAATAACTAAAGACTAACATACCAAAAGTAAATCCTTCTCCAAATATCCAGTTTCCTTCCAGCACTTCCACTACCAACCAAACTTACAAAATCCCTAGAAACAGAGGTCCAAAACTTAAAACGCCCTGCACAAATACATAAAGAAAGTTGAACCACCCTATTTCCGGAAATAATTCCTCTGGACACACTTGAATAAGTTAAGGCGATTTTTAACATGGAAAGGAAAGGGGAATAATTTTTAGGTGGGTACTATTATTAAAGGGGGGTATTATTTACGGAGAAACGGTACTTCAGGCCGTTATAACAAGTTGCAACAAAACAGTACATAATTTCTCAGTTTCAAGATAAGAAACAGACCAACCGCAAACGAAGATAAAACAAACCTTCTAAAGAACTGTTTTCTAAACCTTTTAAAAACAGTCTTGGGGAAATAGACAGGAGTTTTTGAGGTTGGAATAAAAGCCAAAACTACATCCGTTAAATAAGGATATCTGTAAACGACAGTTTACCAAACTTTCCCGAGGAAATAGTATCCTAATGCAATAGCTATGAGAGCATAAAATTACCATGATAATGTAATTATTCTTATAAACCTACATCCTCAAACCCATCCAGCGTGGAACTTAGGTTTAAAAAACAGTCTTCCCCTATATTATTATAAAACAGTCTAAGGAAGAGTAGATTAGCTAGGATAAGACGGGAAGTATTAAATGAAAACTCAAAGTCCCAACGACTTTCTGATGGCATGTCTTTTATGATATGAGAAAGTAAGTCGTCCTCCCTCTTGAGATTTTTCATAAGGAAATCTTTACATAAACAGGGATGTGTTTGATTTAGTAATAAATTATATAAAAACGCAATGATAATTCCACTTGTAGCTAACATACCTAGCAACTAGTACAGAAAACTCTAGATGCTCTTGTTTGTCCTTCACCAAATTGAATCGTGAGTGATATGAACAAATTCCCCAAGGATGCTCAACTAATAGGCATTTAATAAACGTTCCAGCTAGCATACACTAATAAAGGGTAGAAAAAATCCTATTCCATCCAAAAGTCCTACAAATGATAATAAATAGTTTCCTCTTCTTCTGAGGAGAATATAAAATGTAAAAATAGCATATCCCTTCCAACAACTTCCAATATTAAAAGTCTAGAGATGTGGAGTTGAATAATCCTGTCTAAAAAGGGTATGGATTGTTCCAGGAATGGGAGTTGCGCCTACCAACCGCCTTAAGTCCATCCAACTTTAGCCCTGGAGACTACTGCTAGGAAAAACCACCGTGTAGGGATCTTCCCAGGATTTTATAACTTGGGATGGTAAAATGGAATGGAAGACTCTTTCCGCATTGCTACAAGATCTGCTTTCACCACACGACTACTACTACTACTACTACTACTACCCTTGCTACTGCAAAAGCGACTTCAGATTTCTAACCCACTTACTACCCAGAGTAGGATAGATCATACCCTCGTAGTACAACCAAAATAATATAGATCAATGTTAGCTGCATAACTATGGTAGTTGTATAAGCAGTAGTGATAAAAGTAGTAGTAGTAGCAGCAGCAGCAGCAATAGTAGAAGCAGTTGTAATTAGTAGTAATCGTAGTAGTAGAAGCATTTGTAATTAGAAGTAGTAGTAATAGGAGTAGAAGCATTTGTAATTAGAAGTAGCAGCAATAGTAGCAGAAGCATTTGTAATATGAGTAATAGTAAAAGTAGAGTCGTCGTAGTAGTAGTAGCAGCAGTAGTAGTAGACGAAGTAGTAGTCGACGTAATAGTAAGTAGTAACAGAAAAAGTAGTAGTAGTAGTAGCACAAGCATAATACATAAGAAGTAATAAAAGTATCCCATCTCCATCATACCATGATTACTGCAAATGACCTGTTGGGTAAAGTTTCCATTTTAATTTCCGTCTAAACATCAAAGAAATTAGGCTCTCAGAAAGTTAAAAGAAGCCCAATACCACTTGACTTGGTCTATCTCCCGTAGCCAATTCCCACAAACCTGAACAACACCAAACTGTTTTTCTAAACTTTACTCATACAATAAAAATTATTCCTAAAGAATCAACAGGACTTTCACCACTTGTTGGTACATTAATTCCAAGAAATAGAATACTTCTACTAAATATCCCAATCTTCGACATCCATCCATCCCTTCACTTTATAAAACTAAATGGTTAAATAACCCAATTAACTTCATACTTTCTTCAGGATCGGCCACAGGCTTCCTATATCCCTTAAGGGATCCGGACTAAACTAACCAAGGCCACTACGGAGAATAAACAAGCTTTGGAGAAAGTTGGGCGGATACTTTCTACGGAAACTATACTGCTTTGTAAGATTATGTGCATTAGTCTCTTAAACGAAAGATTGATCCTGTTCTCTGAAACTCAAAGCCAAACCCAGCAACCAAGCTTTCCTCATATTTTAACAACTTTTACCCTCACATCTCGCAAAATAAAATCCCCTTTATACACCAAACCCACTTGTTCAGCTTCCCAGTTACTTTCTCCAAGTCTTTGAGTCAACTTCGAGTGAAAATCCCAACCCGAACCTCCTCCAGGCACACCCAAAACTCAACCAACCCCGAAAAACCCAAATCCTACATTTCTCCACTTTCTCTAAACCTTCAACATAGTCTTCTTTCTCCAATAATTCCAAACAACCTTTCTGCATTTTATAGGAAACCCTCCTCAAAAACTCAAGCTTGTATTCCCCAAAAAATTAAGAGATTTTAACAAGAAACAAATCAGAAAAAGTGGCCATTATTCCTCCCTCAAAAAATGGCCCCAGTGACAAAAGAAATGCTAACGCTTCAAGCATTCCTACTAGCAGCGCTGGTCTCACTGGTTTTGAGTGGAACGCTGCCAACTTCGTCTCCATCATCTTCCGGAATTAAGGGAGAGTTTGGAGTATTCCCAGCAGCAAAAGGGGGTGTGGTCGCTGTACAACAAGCAGAATCAGATGAGATTCAGGCGCTGGAAGCGATGCAGCAGCATTTTGGAGCTGGGACAAGAATAAAACGAAGGATTGGATGGGGTCGGAGACCAGGATTGAGGTACAGCAAGGCCACTTCTGTATTCGATACCGACAACTACTTCAACAAGATTTACAACAAGTATGAAAAGAGGTAAGGAAACTACGCTTTTTTCGAAAGATATACAATCTTTACAAATGTTGTATCTTTGACAAATGTTAGGTTCCACGTACTATTATGTACCTTTCATAAATGGGATCTTAGCATGTAAGAAAGAGCTACTTAGTTGTGCTCCTTGGTTGGTAAAATTAATTAATTACCTCTCAAAGTTTCTCAGTTTACAGCTTTATTTATAGATTTGAGGTTAAATCTCTAGAATACAAATCAAACTCAAAGTAAATGGATCCATACGGTAAATAAATGATCCACGTTTTATCTAAAAAGCATCACAAGGGCAGACATGCAGACAAATTGTAATTTCATTGGGTTACTATCCGTTTTCGGATTTCAAAAACTTTACAAAATCATGGACATATTTTTAAAAGTTAAATGGAGGAAATTTATTGCCCTTTTTTCCCTTTATTTATTATTAACAGCAAAGTAGGTATGTTGGAAATTGACTAAACGCAGTAGACGCTTTAACTATTTGGATTCTTTAATTGCTAAGTTGTTAGAACTTTTAATTTATAGAATTGCAGGTTTAATTAAAGAACTATACAGCATTTCCGTGTTAGAATGGTGTATTTAATCAAATTTAAGAACGATTTAACACATTTTAATCATCCTGACCATCCGTATAAGCATTTACAACAAAACTTGTACTTAAAGATGGATCATTCTCGTATCTTGCACTGCAAAAGTCAATTAAAAGCATGTTCAAAAACTTCCAATGGTAAATCCGGGTTTGAAATAACAAACCCCAGGGGAATTAAAACCGGAGATACGGTACCAATCCCAAGAACTTTACTTATATTCCGATGACATCCATCCTTGAGTTGCTTTCACTCAACCCGACTTAACAGACACTACGTGACAAGACTTTCAATGATAGATTACTACCTCTCTTAGTAAAACTGTATAAAAAATTCAGTTATCTCTGCCCGTATAAGTATTTCATTTCAATAGAGAAAGTTGCTCCTAAACAAGGACTAAGTATGCCATAAATTGAGCTTGAATGAAAATAAATCCAATAAAGAACAACCTTTTTTTTCATTCAGAATTCAGAAGATTCTAAAATTTAATAAACATGTCAACCGAACAAGAATCTCTTTCATCCTTACGAGTCTAAATAAGATTAATTTACATCAAAAGTTAGAAAAATCCCAATATCTCGCCCAAAAAAAACATAAAATCCGATCTCTGATGTCATCGCAAATCCAAAGACTCTCCACACTTTCTTCCTTGTATAAAAAGTCACTATACATTTATTCTAAAGAGTTCTCAGCCAATGAACCAGACAAAACCCTGCAAAATAATGCCCAAAGTACAGTTCTCGTAGCTATACAGCTATACTTTCTCTGTGTAATGCTGCATTAAAGTGGTTCAGCCCTTCCAAAAACATTAGTAGAAGTTGAGCGGATTGGTTAGTTTTTTTAGGGTACCGTATTTCCCGAAATAATGTCCCTGGGGAGTTATTAATTCAAAGGAAAAATTGGAAATTCTATTAACTTGGGCAGGATATGGCAAATTCCTAATTTTGACATGGAAAGGTAGTGGGGCATTATACCAGGGGAATTATTTCAGTTGGGGAGGGGCATTATTTCGGGAAATACGATACTTTAAGCCAGCGAGCCTAGCATACCTAGTTTGGTCAACAGTTCTTCCTTATAACATTCTCCCTTCGGTATTTTCCAGCCAGTTGCCTCGCCTAATCTGACAACCACTCCCCTTTGACCTTTTCAAGTACACTCGAGTCTAGACTAGACTACAGGCACACCCACTTATAGCCTTGCCTAAAGCTAAATGGCATTGGCTATGTCGTGGTTGGATGAAATCAACAAGACATTAAGAACTTGTTCTCGGATCTTAGCATGTATCAGGCTCTTTCGGTCGCATCTGGGTTGCCCACCGGGTATTAGTTGTTTTCTGTAACTACCCACCGATTTGTCTGAACGGTACTTTCCAACATCTCTGCAAAATCTCTGTTATAAAAAACTGTCTTTGGAAGTATACTGACTGGGATCTTTATCTTATTTATCGCCACTCATGAACACCTCCTTCTAGCTCCTTTCTTACGTTAGACTGTATTTCTTACGGGGATTATTATCAGAAGTAAGCGAGGGTGAAGCTATAAAAATGAATGCTATTTTCACGGCAATAAAGCAAGGATAATGTAACATTTACCGTATTTTTCTTAACCTAGGCTTGTGTAATTAAATACTGGGGATTTTTAACGTAAACTTTAACATTACGGCTTTATACTAGCCGATTATTAGTAGCTAAAGAGGGCTACTATACTTTATTAGGGGTTATTATTTGGAATATACGGTAGCTTAAATTAGTTTAAGGTCTAGCTAAGATTGACCACAAGTTACCACCGGATTGACCAGATTGACCAGATTGCCAGTCTAAAAGTTCCAACTAATTAGACATCTCTGTACCTCCAGTCCAGCAGCAGTTAAAATAAATCCTGACTGTATCTCATCTCAAAAAGTTGACTTTTATATAATTTCCAGAGGCCAAAGTGGACCGGAAGCACCCATTTCCAATTTCCGAGAACTCCGAATGAAGCAAAAAGTTCCAAATATCCAACTCCTCCTGCCGCACTTGCAGATGCAGCGAAATAACCGACTCCCACCCCCCAGCGTCGTAGAACTGGATAACCCCGGATCTGAGCTGGGACTTGTGGAAATTGGTGGGGGCAGTGACGGGCCCAACCCCGGAGCCCGGATTACCGATGAGGATGCCGATGTTATGATGTACCTTCTGGAGGAATATGCCCGGAATGGAGGCACTGCCAATAGGAACAATGAATAAAGCCTCCCAACCAAATTGATCAAACCCCGACGGATATGAATATTGTGTAAATTCTTCAGAGTTTTATTACATTTTTCTCAACCACACCCACTTTTACTTATACTTTCATAAGGCTTAATAACCCCGATAACTTTCCAGCTCTTATATAATCCTACAACGACTCATAAACTTTCTCTTCGTCTTTTTAACCACCTAATTTTACCAAGGTTGAGCAACATATTGCCAAATTTTATTCCGAGCTTCTTTTTCTCGTCTTTTAAGTCATTTTTAAACTTCAACTTGTTGTCTGGCTGTGTCAAAGTAAACGTAACTTAAGATAAGTAGCTTATCACCAACAGTTAGTTTAACATGCAGTAAAATATACTCTAAAAATATAAGGTTAAGCTGGGCAAAAAAGTGGTCACCCTTCTTTCAATAAGGAGCATAAATCGTGGGACGACATGACGGAAACCCTTTCCTTGGGACTTGACAGGGACAAATATACCGTATTTATGGTTTTGAGCCCCTCCCTTAAATACTTACTATTCTGGAATAATTCCCCCTATAAATAGAACCCCTTTAAATAAACATTTCCCCTTAATTAAAAAGTAAGCTGTTTTTTTCTCTCAAGCCTACAATTCCCCAGGGGAATTAATATCAGAAATAAGGTTGCTCTAAACTGAAGCATTTCTCAGCAAGTTTTTATCTAGTAGCCCAAGAATTTGAATAGTTTATAAATCCTTCAGCAAGTTGTAGCTACTTTCTGCAAGAACATTCAACAATTTTATTCAAGTCACGATAGCCCCGAACCGTTTCGAAAGGTGTCACCTCCTCCAAAGCAATATCTAGCAGCAGCCAACAGGCCGAATATACCTAAAAACTCTAAATTATGCAGCAACAAATAATCCCAACACCGATACGACATTACTTTCCCAAACTAACCTAAATTTAAGAAAGTAGTATGGCAATTCATGCACAATAAAAATCCAAGCGTTTGAGTTCAGAGAAACCGTAGTAAAAGTAAGCATTTGTTACAACACTCGATTCGAAATAAAGGCAAATCCCGATACCCAAGGAAATTGATTCTGTCTGGCTGGAATTGTCTTCCCACGCCCTTCAACCTGCTCTTTACCTTACAAACTCTGTAAACTAAAGCCATTAATTTCATTCAATTAATGTGCAGACCTCCTATAACTTTCACTAATTAATTAAAAATTTACAGTTTGCTAGGGCAGAAAATAAACAGCTTTAGCTACGTTACGTGCAGTTGTTTTTAATGTTCCATGTTTCCTATAAATGTATTTTTACTGTAAGTATACGTTTAACTTTCATAGGGAAGTAAACAGAAGCAGACGATAACATCGAACTGTTAATAAGCTTCTTCTATTCGTTTTTATCTATATTTAAAAAAAAGGCTTAGTTATATTCTGGCAGTTGCCCAAATACGTAGAAGGTTAAACTAAAAGTTCTACTATTTCAAATCTTTCAAAGAACTTAAATAATGTTTGAGAACTTACCTGCGTAAAATAGAATCCTTTTTATTTAAAGTCTAAATTAATTAAAAGTCTCGTTTAAAAAACAGTATATATTCATAGACAAGTCGGCTGAAATACAGAAGAAGCTACTAAAGTACTTGGTTAAATCTCATAGCACATTCTACCGAGTTGGCAACAACTGAACTGATGAACTTATTGAAATGATGATAATAAAAAGTAACGAGTCTTCCAAAAAAAAGCTGACAACTCTAGATAAGAATGTAACAGGTTTAAAATTATAAAATTATATCAGAAATCAACTCATTGTAGCTGAATGGAACTATATATTAGGCTTTCAAATTAAAACTCAAAAATATAATTTTAAATGTGCACCAAACAATAAAAACTTGGCTGCTTCAAGTAAATGTTTTTGTCTTCCATGTAACCCTGTGATGATGTAGTATTCTGTGACAATAACTATGTACTTATCTAAAATCAATCAATCAATCAATCAATCAATCCAAATCAGGCATACTACTAAAAAGTTGTACGTGTAATAATTGTAAAAGTAATAAAAGTCTACTTAGTAGCTGTTAAGAAATGGTTGTTAATGATTTACATCTTTATGAATAACATGAATAATAAAATCTTTTTGTTCAATGCACCGTTTTATTTTGAAAAATAAATTTCACTATCTATGGAAAGCGATGAAGCGTTTATTGGAATTTATAAGCGTTCTTGGTCATGTTTCCTGGTTCTGGGAAGCCGTTATCTGTAAAGATCTGCCTCAAGAGCCCGGCTGACATTTTGGCAAACCTTGGTCTGGTTGGGTCATTGTAGTCGACATAGTGGACTCCAAATCGTTCACTGAAATCAAATTATAAATAAATAAAAATCATTGGAAAAAATGTTACATTATTGCCATTTCTGTGGTAGTTCATAAGTAAAAGACACTTATTAGATAAAAGCTTGTCAAATCGGCCAAATTTTACGTGTAATTTCCTATAAATCGCCTTTAAAAATACTCAACTTTTCCCCTTTTTTGACAGAAATCGACTCAAAACTGTACCAACCCTAAATCCTTGCCCATAGACCGCGGCTAATATATTGAAAAAAGATGTTTTGAAACATGTAGAACATGGGAGAGATACCCCATTAACATGTAAAGGATAGGCGTGCGGCATAATTAGTGAGGGCGGCATATGGGCGAGGATTTAGGGTACTTCTTGCTACTTTCAGTTTCTAAAAATATCAAGAACGTTTCCACTTTAAAAAAGCCAATTTTGCTAAATAATTTAGCCCTTTTTCTCCCAACCAGCCACATAAACCCTTCAACCCTCTTACGTGTATCCCTCAGCCCATTCGAAGTTGTCCATAAGACTCCAAGCAGTATATGCCGTGACATTGACTCCATCGATAAGCACAGCTTTGAGCATGTTATCAATGTAGTCCGTGTAGTACTGCATCCGTCCGGTGTCATTCAAACCGACCATTTCCTCGTCAGACCATCCGTTTTCGGTGACAAGGATTTCCGGATTCCCATAAGTATTTTTAATCCAGTTTAGCAACTTTCGGAATCCCCAAGGAACAGATTTAAGCCAAACTGATGCAGAGGCTGGCCAACTGGGATCTTGATAAGTTTCTACTTGCTGGTCACCCCTCCAACCCGCACTTCCTGCCGCTGCTGTAGTTGCTAGCTCCGTTGTGTAATGATTTAGTCCGAGGAAATCATAAGAACCTAAAAAGTAATATCAAAAGCATTTCTAAAATATTCGAAAAACTGCATAAAAAACACTCAGCAAACTCCCAACTGACACCCTTCTTACTAAAACAAAGTCACTATTCCAGCCTGGACTACCCTATACTCCCCAACCCGTTCTACTACTCTTATTCTGGAGATTTTGAGGGCAAACTTTAACCCATGTATAGGGCTATTTATTTATTTATTAGACCGGGACTGTTATTTGGAGATATACGGTAGTTAAAAAAACTTTCACCATAGCCTAGAAAGAGGTTCATAGCTAGTTTGTTTTACATTTCATGTGTCCATTTTATAACGTATGCAAATCCTATCAAGTTTCTGGTTAAACTTGTGGCATAATCCACTTAATAAAAGTATATTTTTTCTACAGAAAGTAAATGTCTAAAGTACCCTTGAGTTGTTGTTCCCAGTAAGAGTCAAAAGTTGGCAACCGACTGTGGAAAAGTCCTTCTTCAGAACTCAGTCTGTCAACTTCCTGTCGCATAACGTCCGGGTATTTACCAAAGAACACTGGGCTGGCGAACCAACCGTGCTGAAATTAACCCACATTCTTAGTATCCCTGTCACAAAAATCCTGTTGCGTCTTACATTATTCCACAACCACTGATCCAGTTTACTCTCTCGATCCATTTATTCATTGTATGGAACAAACCAAAGGAACCCCACCCCTTTTCCTGTACATTTAACCCATTGAACTCAATACATTCTAAACTTTTGGTCGGTATTATTCAGAGATTTATGCATAAATAAATAGCAAGACCCGAAGTAGGATTAGAGACTCAGTTGGTAAGTGATAAATCAGTCATAAAGCAAGGGATAAGTGGAAGGAACAATGATCGATCGAGGCTGGCAAAGTAAACAGAATTATCCGAGATAAAATTCAGCTTATGAGTAGGATTAGCCATAATTAATTCCTATAAAAGCTATCCAAGTAACCGTTTACCGTAATTACTTGACAATTGGCTGCGGCTTATGTATGGAAAATGATATTTTATAGCATGTTTAACTTGTAAAGGATGGCGTGTGGCTTAATTAACGCGAGCGGCCTATTGTCGAAGAATTACGGCAATTCCCCGTATAAGCTGACTCTTTCTGTACTACATAAATCAGTTAAACCACCGTATATCTTTGTATTGTAACCCCCTTTAATAATAGCCCCACACCAACAGCATCCCCTTGAATAGCATAATCTTTTAGTAGCATTGATCCTGTACCCCAGTAAACTGTACAATCTTAATAATATCCCGGGGCTGTATTTCGAGGATATACGGTATAAATGTCCCTTTGTAGTACCTTGAATTGAATGGCTCTCTCTGCAGCAGCAACATCCGCAGGATTGGAAGTATTTGCTGGTTCGTACCATCCAGAATCAATGGTAATTCCTACTCGACCTCCTTGCACCGATTTATACTCCTTCTCATAAAGTCTGTAGGCTCGAGCATGGCTTTTCAACACGTTGTGGGCACAATTATAAGGCATCTCTGCGGGTGAGCTTAAAACCATCATAAATCATATCAATTCTATCATTTAGGCAGAACGAGGCCGAATTATGGGGACGTTTTGTAAAGGAAACACCAACAAAATGCATATATAAAGCTATACATTCACAGTTCTAGAACTTGTTGACCTTTCCAAACAATCCAAAAACCCCTTACTTTAAGGTCTAAATGTCTAAACACCTGAGGCCTCTACAAAAAATACAACTAATTCCACGTACATAATTAATATCCCTATCCAAACCACACTTTCTCTAGCCCAAACTGAGCCTGATTCATATCCCGAATTAGCATTAATCCTGTACAAGTACTAAAAACAGCATGGAACCATCTTAGAAAGCAAGAACCCAAATAAATAAGTTCCAAACTTTACTTCCAGCTAATTCCCCTACTTATCTCAAGTACTTCCTATCCGATTATATGAATATTAATCTAAAATAACTAACACAATCCCCGGAGCATGGACTCCATATCCGTATCCATGTTGGCAAAAGACGAATGCTTCATTAAAAGTAATCCAAAGCTTAACCCGATCTCCAAAGTTATCATAGGCGATCCTAGCATAATCCTCGAACTTCTGGATAATCGTTTCATTAGGCCAACCTCCAATATCTTCCAGAGCTTGGGGCAGATCCCTTAATTCGTATTTCAACAGCACATTAAAACTCAACGTTTTAAATACAACAAATACCGTATAATTCTTCGACAATAATCCGCGGCGTATGTATTGCAAAAATATTGTTTTGAGAAGCATGTTTAATACAGGAGAGATACCCCGTTTAACATGCAAATGACAGCATGCGGCTTAATAAACGCGGGCGGCCTATTGTCAGGGAATTACGGTACTTGGACATTAAAATAATGATAAGCTCACCAATGATAAAGGGTTATCATGGGCTCGATATTGTTGGCGATGAGGAAATTGATAAGATTATTGTAGTAAGCGATTCCAGCTTGGTTAACCGGGCTAGCCGTTCCTTGAGGAAGGATTCTAGACCAAGCTAGCGAGAATCTGTAGTAGTCAGCCTATTCAAATATTTTAACAAAACCCTCCTAGTTTTTTTGTATTCAAAATTCTAAAAGTAAGAACGTTTGTGCTTAAGCTTAACGCTTTTTTAGACGCACCCCAATATCCTTCAGCATTTCAACGTCCCTGCGATAATTGGTGTAAGAATCGCAGGCGATGTCTCCAGTGCTGTTGTCTTTAATGGGGCTGGGACTACCGTGGGTAAAAGTATCCCAGTTTGAAGGACCCTTTCCTAAAAATATTATATGAAAAGTTACCTTAAAAAACTTGCGAAAAAACCTGGAATCTGATACAAAAATTAATATTAAACTCAAACTACAAATCCCTCATGAAAAGTTATTTATTACCACATGAAATCTACCCAGAATAGTTCCCCATTTCGATACATTTCATACGAAAAACCGGGGCTTGAATCAATAAAGCCTCTGGGAATTAAAAATGGGAAATACAGCCAGTGGGAGACTTCACAGGAAAGTTTATTTTTACTTTTTCATGAATTTATTGTACTTGAAAAGTACTTTAGAAACTGTTGTTCAATCAATATGTTCAAAAACTGCCTTCTTGAACTATTTTATTTAACAATTTACCATCAGAATTCCACCCTCCCTCAATCTGATAAGCAGCGGTTGCAAAGCCCCATCGGAAACCGGGTGGAAACTTTCCATACAAAAACTCATCATCTCCCTGAGATAAGGACAAAGCCACTAAACTCACTACCAGAACCAATGTTCTTAAAAACTTCATCGTAAAAACTAACCAAAATATTACCAAAATACAAGTAAAAATCTCCGGTTTTAAACAACCTTGCTTAACCATTCGTTTCAAATTGGAAACTAAACGCTCGAGTGGGTAAAAGTAAGCTTATGAACATTTCTTCCCAATGATGACTTTATGCATCACACAGTCAGAGATAATTAGTAGGATAATTAGGACTAAATACATTGGATAATCATAATCAATCAACTTATACCGGGACAAACCAAGATAATGCAATGTCCAAAATCCAAGATATAATCCGTCATTTCTGCCAGTAAATTTAACAAAATTCCTGTTAAGCATGCTTATAATTCTTATAATAATATTTTACGCGAATAATTACAAGGGAATTTATTTGCATTTGCGTATTTATATCATGACATCACATTTCATTATCCTGGATTTGGATTGAGTTCCAAGTACCGTATTCTCTCGACAATACGCCGCGGATTATGCATCAAAAATGATTTTTAGAGATACCCCTTTTAACATATGAAGGATAGCATGCGACTTAATTAACGAAGGCGGCCTATAGTCGGGGGGATACGGTAATAGGAATCGCTTCATATTTTTACACAAAGATAAAAGTAATAAATCATCCTAATAATGTGACACAATCAATGAAAAAAGCTTATTGTTTTATTCACAAATAGGGTGATCTGCAGGAGACGTTCAAAAAATCATCCTTATCCAGGATAAACCCATTTTACACGTTCAAATATTTAATGCATCACAATTTCACAATCAAATATGCTTTTATTGCAATTTAAAAAAAAAAGAATACGCCTGAAAAAATGTCCCAATTCGACTATATTTCAAACACTAAAAAATTATATGATTCGATATGCTTTGATTTTTAATAATTCCAACCTCCGAATTCATGCGATTGCGATTTCTGATACTTTACTTCCAATATCTCTGTAAATTTACATACATTTTTATGAAAAAAAAGAAATATCTTCACATGAAACTGAACTGAATTATATAAATACTAATCATAATGACCGTGATACACATTTATAAAAGTTGCATAATTTCTAACAGTTAATTTGACGTTTTTCCTTGAATTTTGATCATAATCATTCCCCTTTTTCATATATTATAAACTTTCCCAATTTTTGAACCTTAAACGCTAAATATCCCTGTTATATCCAAAATACCGTAAAATAGATGAGAGCATTATATTTTTAATCATTAAACTTACCGTATTTCCAGAAATTACTCCCCCCCCCCGGAATAACTCCCCCTGCCTTTCCACGTTAAACATTTAAATTCGCCCTATATTGTCGATGTTAAAAGCTTTTCAATTTTTCCTTTGAAACAGTAACGCCCCAGGGGAGTAATTCACGGAAATACGGTGCAAGTAATTATAAATTATACCCCGGGGGTAATAATAATTACCGACGGGGTCTGTATTTTAAGCCGGAATTACTCTCATCATCCAATTTCATAATTAAACTTTTTAAAAAAAAAATACATGCCAAAATTTTTTCGAAAAAAATTTCAAATTTTCAGATTTATTTTCAAAATTCGAAAATAAATAAAAACTCAAGAAATTCACAAACATTTATTTTCCATTTCAGTAATTATGAGTAACTGCGCATGCGCAGAAAAGACCGTTCTCTCTGGAAAATGAAAATAAAGTTCATTCTTTCACCGGACGCCAGAGAAAGCACACAATCCTACTTTCTCCTCACCATTTTTACCCAGTTTTTTTGCCAATTTTAACCCAGCTTTTTTACCAATTTTTACCCAGTTTTTTACCCATTTTCGACCCATTTTCGACCTATTTTTCAAAATTTTAGTTTCCCCTATCTAAAACCTTTCATTTCTATTTTTAAAATCCCCTTTATTTGAAGTTTTATTATTTAATTTCAAAATGAACCGAGGTCGGAGGAAGCGGATGCTCCTAAAAGTGATGAAGATGACCGCAATGTTGGCAAAAAGAAGGAAGATTCAGGACAGAAAAGTACCCACAAACGGAGAAACTCCGCTAGACCTCTCACGTCCGACCGTTAGCGAGAGTTCTACAGGATTTGAAGATCTCCCCAACGAGGTTTGTCCTTCTTTCCCTTTTTTTTAATCTAAAAACTACAACTTTCTCCGTTCTTTTTAATCAAATTACGACCGTTTTTTTTTCAGATGAAATTAGAAATATTCAAATATCTGAAGCTTCCACAGAAAACATCCGCGCGACTTGTCTGCCGCTCCTGGACAAATGTCATCAACAACACCGTAGACTTCAAAGTTGGTTTGAGCGACTCTACATTCGAAGCTGTGAAGAAGTTCGAAGGGGATCGACCCATAGATACTCTAATTGTTCAGGATTTCTCCCAAAAGATAAGCCCGTACTCTACAGCAAGTCGGTCGGGTTATGCAAAAAATATGAAGCACTTGCGGTTCATTTCAAGTGAAGGACGAGCTATTCGGGAATTCTACGCTAGTTTGTATGGTAATTGGGTCATGAAAATGGATGATGATGTTTGGGACGCTGGGAATGGAACTCCGCAAGAAAGCATTCTTAACCTTATAAGGCTCAACCCTTGCATAGAAACTTTGAGCTTTGCAGCTAAATCTTTGGAACTTGTGAAAAACCCGAAGCTGTTTACCAAACTTAATCTCCCAGGACTCAAAAGTCTAGAGGTAACTAACTTTAAGTCTTTGCATGCAAACCGGTGTTTTTGTACGCATATTTTAACCGTTTTAAAATATATTGTTAGGTATCTTTTGGAGATGACCTGGATGATCAACTTATTGACGACGATACCTCAATACTCCCTTATCTAGAGGTGTACCAAAATATATTCCCCTCTCTGCAGACGTTCAAGTATTCCTGCAAAGCCAGATACAAACCGCTGGGACTTTTGGTCAAGACGTATGAATTTATTACTCGCCATGTCACGACATTAAAATCCCTCCATGTGGAATCCTACGAGACGTACATTTATCCTACTCCCGAACTATCCCTTGCTGTCGCTTCGGAAGAGAAGTACAAGAATTTAATGCAACAAATGTGCCAACTCAAGCTGGATGAGCTGTACTTCAGAGTTTTGGCCTTCGTTCCAGACACTTCGCTACGTTGGAAGTCGCTTGGTAAGCTAAACTTTACAATAATCTGCCCTTAATTAAGATAATAATTGAGATAGTCATGTCCTAGTCCTACCTAACTAAACCATACTACTTTTACTTTTTAGAGCAAACGTTCCTAAGCTCACAGACCAACCTGAAGAAACTAGAACTTCAGTGGATAGAAGAAATGTACCCCACTCTAAACTTTCTTCCATCTTGCCGGTCTACATTACGAGAATTGAGAATTGTTTCAAACCTTCTGGAAGGGGACTTCTACTTGGCCTGGGATGCCCAAGAAAAGTTCGACTGCTCCCTTCTTTCTGAATTTAGCCAGCTTGAAAAGCTAGGATTGGATTTTTCAGAATGGGATTTCTTCAACGAAAATCATCGAGCTCGAGTAGTCCACATGGAGAAACTCCCCCAGTCAATAAAAAGCCTATCTATCGGAGGATATCTTCGCTTGGAGGAGGCCGCCTTGTTGGGAGACCGTCTACCCAACCTCCAAGAGATCAGTTGTCACGCGGGCAGTGACCACGAAGATGTCATCGACTTGATGCGGCTTCTCTTCTCCTTCAGATCATTGAATACAATCAGGATTCACCCGGACTGTGGCATCATAGATCAACTTTATGTGGGGTTTCACATCTACGAAGGCAATGAAACGGCAGGGATTCATCTCTACAAGGAGTCTGGAGGATATTGTATCAAACTAGATAGATCCAAACTTACCGATGAAGCTATTTCAGACTTCGAGTTTTAGCCAAGTTCAACTACGGCATAAACTAATTGTCTTGAGTTTAATTTTACAAAAGTGGATTAATTAATCAACATTACGCCGCCTTAGTCTTAATTAGCACGGTTTCGCACTTATATAGAAATAATTTATTGTTTCCGCATCGCTTTCTAAAAACATTCTTAAATAAATTTGTATGCATTGTTCACAACTCTGCACGTAAATCCTTTACTTTATCATCCCCTTTCAAAAATCCATTAGTCTTAAAAAGATGTTTTAGGAAGAGTGCGGATTTCTTAGGTCGTCTTGGTCTCTCTGGATCACTATAGTTTACCCAATGTACTCCAAACCTCTCTCTGTAATTAAATCTTAGAAGTTATACGCCCAAACAACCTTAATTGTAAAGTATGAGCATTTTCGAGACTTACGAGTATCCTCTCTGCCATTCAAAGTTATCCAGCAAACTCCAGCCCAAATACCCCACAACGTTGCACCCATCCTCGACAACAGCTTTCAGGAGAGAGTTCGTATAACCCTTGAAGTAGTCAACTCTAGAATCGTCATTCCAATCCGAATCTTCCGAGTCACTGAATCCATTTTCTGTGACCAAAAGGGTAGGATTTCCATAAGTCTCCTTGATCCAATTAAGCACCTTCCTAAAACCCCAAGGAACTACTCGAAGCCAATGTGAGGCCGACTTTGGCCAACTGTCGTCCTGGAAAGTGGTCAACTCCTGGTCACCCTCCCAACCTGCAGGGAGTCCCTTCTTGTGTTTTGCCGAGACTAGGACGCTAGTGTAGTGGTTCATACCGATGAAATCAAACGAACCTGATTCATAACCATTGTAACTTTGTATTTATCAACACAATTGACAGGAAGTGCAAGTTTTGAAAGCCAACCTTTGACCCTTTTGGACCATTTCTCATCGAATTCCGGCAGCCTCGAGACATTCCTTCCCTCCTGCTTACTTTTCCTGTCTACATATTCCCGAACGACATCCGGGTACTTCCCATAAAATAGCGGGCTTGCTAGCAGTCCGAACTGAACATAAATCGGGGAGCTGTAGATTTTGAAAAAATACGACTGAAAGGTAATGTTACAAAGATACCTTAAACTGAAGGCCACGCTCAGCAGCCTCAACATCCTTAGGGTCAGTCTCATCCGCGGGTTGAAACCACCCAGAGTCAATCACCATACCGATCTGACCCCCGAATCGGGGTCTGAATTCGGTTTCATACAGCCTATAAGCCGCAGCGTGAGACTTGAGAACAGTATGGACGCATTTGTACGGAAGTTCAGCCAATTCAGAGATACCTATTCCAATAATTCTAAACTTTTGATCCATCCCTTGAAAACTTATTGCTAAATTTATCAGTTTTCTATAGTAAATCCTACTAAAAACAGACCTGGAGCAAATATCCCTTCCCCATATCCCATATAACAGTTAACCCAAGCCTCGTTAAACGTTATCCAAGACTTGACCCGATCCCCAAAAAGGTCAAACGCAACTTTGGCATATTCTTCAAAATACTTTATCATTTCTTCACTTGGCCAACCTCCCGTCTCATCTTGGAGCTTTTGAGGAAGGTCCCTAAAGTATTTTACATCATTTTACATAAACTCTCCTCAGCTTACTATACTTCACTAACTCTAACATTTATTAATTAAAATCACCAATGAAAAAGTGTAATTATCGGCTCAATCTTCGCCTTAATTAGCAGATTAATCAACTCATTATAATACTTCACTCCGGCTTGATTCACATTATTACTCCGCCCATCCGGCAAAAGTCTCGACCAAGAGATCGAAAAACGGTAGACAGTTGCCTACATTAATTTAATAACTTGTAAAAAGTACCCTACAAACTCGAATAGCGTCCCGGCACAATAATTAATTTTTCAGTTAAATGGGGCTTAAAAGTAATTAAGGGGAGGACACTATTCAAAAGGGGCCACTATTCGAGTATACACAATATGCATAAAACTGACATAAATCCTCATAAAAAAATTACTCCAATTTCCTCAAGTAATTCCACATCTTTTGCAAAGTTCATGTAAGAATTGCATGCAATATCTCCATTACTTTTGTCAAAAATCGGGCTGGGATTCTGATGAGTGAATTTATCCCATGTACTTTCCCCTTTACCTTTATTTTTTTTTATATAAAAACCGTTGTTATCTTTTAGGCATTTCTTTATTAAATTAATTCTATAAATGTAATAAATCTACCATCCAAATTCCAAGCCCCTTCTATCTGATAAGATGCGGTGGAAAGGCCCCATTTAAATCCCTCAGGGAATCGGCCATAAATAAAGTCATCCCTTTCTGACAAGCTTATCTCCACTTGTCCCAATACAAATGACAAGACCACAACTACAAGTAGTTGTCCTGGTCGAGCTTCTGAACTTGGCATTTTATATTATTATTGCAAATATATACCGGAATTTGACAGGATTTTAATTTAAAATGTGTCAAGAAAGAGACTTCCAAGTCTACTTTTTCTTATAGTGAACACGGTGTAGGTCATGAAAAAATCCAGGAACATGGAAACCTTTGCATGGAAATTGGTCCAACTTTACGTACTTTTTGGTCACCTAGAATATTATAAAGCTAATGAAGTTAGTTACAGGCTCAGTTCCGCAAAATGTTTAAAGAATACACGTGTATTGTGCATGTGTAGGTGGGGAATCGGCTGGAATATAGTCTGGAAGTCTGGAACTCTTCCTGGAGGCTATTTGGTTGATGGATAAAAAAAACGGTTATAAAAAGCTGTAGTGTCTGTATCACACTTTGCATCTTTCCTGGATAAAAACACTTCAACTTTACATGCATTTACGGACATTTGGCTCCATTTGTAAATAACTTATGCAGTAGTTGTTCCTTTAGTTATAATTGAACATGATACGCTTAAACTTGTATTCAAATTATTATTTTTTCAATTCTTAAACTTGCTTATCTTGTGGGCAAGAAACATAAGGATCCTTCTTCCCTCTCTAAATCAAATCCATTCTTGACGCATAAAACCATCTATTTTTATTGAATTTGAACACTTTTCTTAACTAATAATTAATTAAACTGCTGCATGGAAAGTTAACTCAAACTCAATCAGAAAGTAGCCATCAAGGGTTCCTATTTATTGGCCAAACCTTTCGGATCGTTATCATTATTTACGGAAGTTGACCAAAAAAAATCCCATCCGTTTCTAATTTTTTCTACGCATGAAACTGCATTTTTTTACCTTATTCCAAACACTCTTTGATTACTATTACCTTTATGGACCACGCTTTATGACACCTTTTTTATAATGTACATTTATGTATGAAAATATAACCTGAAGCCTGAAACTGATCGAATATCCCGAGTATGCCTCAACTTCCAGGCTAACGATGAGGTAACCCAGAATTATGGGCGTATGAAGCTATATTATAGAATAGGGTCAAATCAATTACATTATTATCTCTAAAGAATATTAATATTTACTACAAAGAATCATTCATATAATCTACACCAAAAGTAACTGAATAAACGTCCTAATCGCACCTAGCATTGCATAAAGGATGGATACACTTGGGAAAATACGGGCTAAAGATCCCCGTAAACATAACCAAAGCAAAAAGACTATACTTTTCCAGTATTTTAGACACTTTATTACATTATTAGCTAATGCTATCAATGATAAGCAATCATGTCCCTTGCACTTTGGAATGATGTACTGATAAAACAACACATCATTTTACCTTTCCCAATATTAATTCCCCCGGGGTAGTATGCTTACTTCTTTAGTCCAAATTACCACAAAATGTAAGAGAAATTTTAATTATAAATGTAGACTAACTAACTATATTACAGGAGGAACTAAACCCATATGCAGTTCAAGCAGAAATACTTGTACAAAGGTTATGTATTATTGTGGACCCTCTAGTAAATTAGATTAAGGTCAAAGGTCAGGCTCAGTCTCATTAGGATCCTACTTTAATGGAGCATAGTTGAGACTTGAGGCATACACACCTAGAACTGCTACAATTTATTTTATCTGTAACTGAACAAAGTATTATAACCAAGGAAGGAGTACAGCAGTCTAAGGTTCATGGAATAGCCTTTTTCGACATCCCATAATAGATAATACAGTTAAACCTACAAACTAGCCTACCCTATCCTTACTTTTTTTTAGCAGTCTCTGTCAATTTACAATAATAATCTAGATGAAAAACAGTTCCGAGTTCAGTTCGGATCTAGCTTCATCCAGGTAAGGAACAACTACTGCAAACTGCAACTAAAGCTCTAATAGATTGGAAAATGTAAAAAAGTCCACATCCGAAGGGGAAACTTTTTTCCAGCCAGTTCCTGCATTTCCTAAAGAACCAGTTTCCGATCTCCCTTTATAATATTATTCTACCCGTTATATATAAATATAAGATAATACCCGGGTATCTGTTCCATGGAATAAGAGCCCATGCATTTCTACTACTTCTCTACTACCCTTATTGGAATTAATAAAGGTACCTAGTATCAATATCTACCACAGACAGAGTGCAAGGGGGTTATAAAATAAGTGCGTGTCTTGCGTAGATCTGCGTCTACGTCCAGTCTTTCAGATGGTTTTATTTTATTACTACTAACTTCTAATACTTCTACTCGCTGGAAAGCTGGCTTTTTAGCTCATACGATTATTGCTACAATTCCCGTGGTTTTTACCAAATTTCTAGTTGATTTTTCCAAGTTTCGAAAGATAAAGACTCAAAAACCCGAATAGAATGATAACGTTTGACGAAAACTTTAAAATCTACGTCCTTCCTTGGATCTCCTTGTCCATAAGTTTGTACATAACTTGGGCCGTGTATAAGCACGTACTTTGTGCCCTGCATGTAAGAAACAAGTACCAATAGCTCTATGCATTATTTTTTATTATTGAAGGCTTACATGTAGAAAGGATGGATTATATATAGGTTTTAATAAATGAATTATTGACCGTTCCAGGATAAATGGAAGATCCGGAGAGTGATCTCAAAGAAGAAGAAAGAACGGGAACATGCATTTGAGAAGTTGGAACATCGTTATGGAACTGTGGATCCTAAATGGGACAAAATATTGGAATTGGATCACTCACAGTTACTTATAGAACTCAAGGAACGAAGGCTAACGGCTTGTGAAGTACTGGATGCTTATATTTCACAGGTTTGTCAGGTTTTTTCCCAAGCTTCCTCAAATAGAGATCGGGGCTACTATTGATGTTTTAAGTTTTTAGGAGTCAAGGGTTGATAGGTTGGTCATATTATAAGTAGTTAAAGGTGGGCCACTATTCAAGGATATACGGTAGGCATACCAGGTTCATGACGGTAAGTTTTCAACCGATAGAACCTTAGGTTATTTAGGTCCTTCAATTCCCAGAATGAACCCAATTTCACCTGACATTTAACCAAAATGACCAGAGGCAGCCTACTTCACTTTTAATTGCATAAGTTTTCCCAGTTCCTTACTAATTTCCCCGAGGTTCTTTCCAAGTATCATCCTCTCTATTCCAGGATCCTTCCATTAATAATGTTAAAACAACATCAGAAGTAAATCACTTATCTTTCATGTCCACAAACTTCAACTCTCTCTCAACCAAAATACCATAAATGTACCCGTATTGTATGATGAAGTGTATTTGTACAAAATCTTGGTTAGTTTCCATCATAACTTTCCCCCAATCCTGTGTAATAAACATAACCCAATAGAATTATTATTTTAGCCTGAATTATCACCACAAACAAATCATCTTTTTTCTTTACTCCAGCCAAGTAAAGTTTGGGTTGGAGATTGCATGGCATTTCCTACAGGTTTGTTTCCCTTATCCACGTTTTTGCAAACCTAACCTTTCCCGGAGATCCAACAAGAACATACAAAAATAATACGAGTAGAAAGTAGAATATAAAATCTAATATATATTGCTTATGTCTCAATCATTTCATAAAAAGTAGCATTTTTTTTAAACTTAGTCAAGTGCGGTATGCAAGTGAGGATACTACAAAACAAAGCATCATAATTCTTAGCCGCCCTCGTTAAGTCAGCCGCAACCTATCCTTTAATTCTTCGCATGTAAATGTGCTTCAAATAAAAATAACCACGACGCATGGCTTATAATAATTTAGCATGATTTTTTGGCTGAGAATTTCCCAACGTCCTCTAAGAAGACTAATCCAAGAAAAATCATACTACCGTATACATTGAAATAGCGTCCGCCGGGGACACTAATTAATTTTTCAGTTTATTGGTCAAATTTAACAGGCAGTTAAATTAGACTTATATGGGGTAATTAATTAAGGGGGACTCTATTCCAGAGGGGACACTATTGGAGTATATACGGTATTTTGTTGTAATTTTACTGCCATTAGGAAGTATATGGAACTATTGAATATTAGACATATTAAGTAGGTTGAATAACCGTAGTGGTTGTAGTAGCTACAGTGCATTATTAAATGAAATAAAAATAATCGATCCGAATTCCATGATAATCTTCCCGATAGCAATGCCCGATTTTTCGAAACTCGGAGACCGATAAATATGATAAAGTTGATGCATGTTTGGGTTTCAGGCTCTAAAGGACACAAAGAAATACAACAGCATCACCGAATTCATACCACAATCTCATGTAAGTCTCAAAATCTCTTCTTACCGTATTTACAGTTTTAATTCCTCTGGGGAAGTATGAAGTAAGGTGGGGGACAACTATGTTCTTTAAGAAGGAAAGGAATTAAATCCGGAAATACGGTAGTTCGACTTAAGTTTCAGCTATGCATTTTTAACTCATAAAAACGGCACAAACTTAAGTTAGAGTTACAAACTTCCAAGAAGATGTAAAATAAACTGATAAAATAAAAGTAAATTGCCTTACTTCTACCCAAGATCTGGGCAGCCCATCTGGACGAAATGAAAGAGATGAAAGGGCCATTCCACGGTCTACCGATAAGCATAAAAGATAACATAAACGTGGAAGGAATGGACTCTACTCTGGGCTTTGCAAAAAATCTGCACAAACCCGAACTACAAACTGCCCCAGTGGTTAAAATGCTTATGGATTTGGGTGCAGTGCCTTTCTGCAAGACGAACGTTCCCCAAACCTTGTCTAGGTAGGATTAAATTCAGCCTCTCATTTCTCATGAAATAAACCGTTTATTTAATAATAAATAAACACTAATTAAAAACCCAGTTGGGGATGCGGAAACCCGATTTACGGAGAGACAAAGAATCCATTGAATCCGAAACTGTGTCCTGGAGGTTCTTCAGGCGGAGAAGCCAGTTTGGTTGCTTCGGGTGGATCTGTTTTTGGAATCGGGACAGATAGTGGTGGATCTGTACGGATTCCGGCACATTTTTGCGGAATTTCCGCACTAAAACCTACCCGAATGCGATTGAGGTTTGCACAAATACTTTAACTGCATAATATGCTAAATATCCAAAGTCATTTTGATCTTTTACAAATAAGCAAACCCTCTCAAATGTCTCGAATAAGCTTGTCTTAAGCCGCATAATTTTTAATAATTATAAATAATTATAATTGCAGTCCAGCAGGATACAAATTCCCTAAGGAAGGCTGTGTTGGCCGTAAGCGTCTATTAATAATGCTGCAGTTGAAGTAGCCATTAATAATTGTACAAAAAAAAACATGTTACATCTCGATTACAGTGGCTGGGGTTGCGGGTTTTTTGGCCAAACGAGTTGAACTGTTGGCTTCAATTTTTAAAGAGTTGACATTTAACAATCTCCAGACAAAATATGACAAACTGACTGTCCCCATCCCTTGGAACGAACAAGTATGAAAAATAAGTCTAAAAATACTCAATGAATGAGACAGAATAAGCTTTCTCTACGGATACTTTCACAATTTAAAATAAACTGCTAAATGGCTTTACAATTCCAGGCCTATTATTCAGCCAAGCCATTAAGAATTGGGTACTACACCTCCCTAAAGTTCTTTCCAGCCCTTGGAGACACAGAGAAAGTAATTTTGGATGCGAAATCCGCTCTAGAATCCGAAGGACATGTCCTACTCCCGTTTGAAATGCCTGACAGTTTCGAATTCACCGAGATATTGGCAGATTTAGTTTGGGCTGATGGAGGACACTATGCTTGCAAACTGTGGTAGGTCTTTAATACCAAACATCCTCAAATATATACCCTATTTCTCATTTTAATCCCTCCCCCACTATATAATTCCCCATGGCACACTGGAATTCGAAAGAATACTAACTCCTCTGGGTTATTATTACGGGAAATATGGTAATATGCTCAACTAAACAATAAAGGTCTGTACTATCAACATATGCAGCGTTTAAATGGCCAGCAAATTGCACTATTTCTGCAACGCTCGTACCAATAAAATCTGATTTATAGCCATTTTTATGTACATAGCTGTCTAACATTCGGTATAATGGATACTGGAAAGATCCAAGCTTATCGACTCACCTTATCCTTCTTTCTTACCCTAAACTGACAATCCAACCCTTGAACAATAACACTTATCTTTCCATTTCCTTAACAAAACCTCAGGAAAGATGAGCCGATCGCTCAGTCAACCAGTTTCAACTCCGCATTATGTCACATCCCTTCCTACATCAAGTCCATCTTGGCCATTATAATGTCTTGTGGATGGATTCCTTACTTTTTCTCTAAAAGAGTTGCAACATTTTACCGAGGTAGACAACATTTTTATACTTTCCAGATATGAATTTGACACAATTGAATCCTACAATCAATAATCCATTATTTCTAAAGGGGGGGCTCTTTCCTCGAAAGATTTATGGGCGACGATGGAACGTCGTAGAAAAATGCTGGTTAAAATATCGTCAGAATGGGACAAACTCAACCTGGATCTGATTCTTTGTCCATCCTTCCCATTTCCAGCCGTTCCCATAAAAGCCTCTGGAACCCTTTTTCGTAAGGGTTTTGTCCACTTTTTACAATCCTAAAACATCCAAAGTACACATATATATTTCTTATAAATAGCTGCCTTGATTTATACGGCGATTTGGAACATGTTCGACTTCCCAGCAGGCGTTGTAAGGTTTGGAACAGAGTCCGGGGAAAATACCAAGAGTTACCCGAATGAAGGGGACTTTCTTCTTAAAAAGGCTCAAAAAGTGGGTAGTTTTACAGCTTTCTGTACATTTTTCAGCAACTTTTAACCCGATTCTATGTATACTCTTATAATTAACTAGGCCACAGAGGAATCAAAAGGGATGCCAATTTCAGTCCAACTAGTTGGTCTGCCCTTCCATGAGGAATTGGTTCTACGCGGAATGAGAGAGTTGGAGAGTTTAAGGAAAGCTTGAAATATATTATGGCATTTGTCCCCCACACCCCCTTCCATTCAAACGCTGTAACTTGACCTCAACCTGACCTTATTGCCATTCAACTCCTTAACTATTATTCAGACCATCGAAATTAAACTACAGACCTGGACTTTACTATTGATGAAACAGTCTGACCAAAATTTTTCGAAATTGGGGTTCAATAATTAGCCTTTAAAATATTCTTGTACAAAACACAACCTTTAAATCTACCAATTCTTATGATTTCCTGATAAAAGTTCAAGCCATTTCCTATGCAATCTCGGTAAATTACCAAGTTTATTATAGAAAATAAAGCCTTGGTAAGTTATTCTAAAACAAAGCACGATTAGCCATAGTTTTGTTTAAAAGATTTGCATGCAACTCGTAAATATTTTCAAAAAGTCAACAAAGCAGAAATCCTTTAGTTATAAAAACCTTTAAAAAACCCGATTTGATTCATAGGAAAACTTTATTCTTTATAACCAAGTTTGTTCAACAAAACTCAAATTCTGACTATTTCTATGTAAATAATTATGAACGGTTGATGTTATAGGGAATGGCGTGAGGAACATTTAATAAACTTACTTACTATTCTTTATACATTATGATATAAAGAACACTTTGAATACCTCTAACTAAAAATACTTTTATGCGATGAACGGTCACTTTGATTCATATCTGGTATGGATTAATTGTAGTTATCAAACTCTCAGAAATAATGAAATCATGGCATGTGCGGATAAATCGTTGATAAACATATTTATTGAACATATTTTCAATAACCATTTAATTTTACTAAACAATGACAATAATTGTATCCTCATTCGGAATTCCGCATAAATGGACTCCATACAACACGCGATTATCCTCAAGAGTTAAACATATTTGTCCTGATCCGTGTACAATTCCCCATCGCAAATTGTCTTGGATCTGCTTAAGATTGATGTATTATTGGATCGGACTTAGGGATTATCTGAAAGTAATATCTCAACGCCTCCCATTCCCATATCCAACCTACCACATTCATCATTTGGTACTGGTACCCTAACTGACCCAGAATAACCAGGATGGAGAACGTCATGTCACAGATCCAGTTGTAAGAACCGGATTTAGGGTCAAAGATCATCTCATAGGTGCGGTTGTAAGAACCGGATTTAGGGTCAAAGATCATCTCATAGGTGCGGTTGTAAGAACCGGATTTAGGGTCAAAGATCATCTCATAGGTCCGGTTGTAAGAAGTGGATTTATCGTGAAATGTGAATGTCTCACTCCATGCAGGGTAAAACCATACTGGGATCAAGCTAAATGCCAGGAAATAGCCCACAAGTCCAACTCCAGTTGCCATTGTCCAGACCTTGCTTCGTTGCAGAGTAGCTGTTGCTGATCGATGTGGAATTAACCATATCCCAATTAGAGTCAGGATAACACACACGGATTCAATAAATTGGAGGGCATGGGCGCTATAAATTCTGATTGGCGTGTTCCTTATCCAAACATCTAGGATCGTCTCGACCGAGTCTCCAACAACCAGCCAGCCAAAAGCTCCATTCATCCAAATAAGCTTTGGACCAATGTACATCATCAATAGTCCAATAACAAATAAAAATGCCAGACCAAACAAAAGAAAGGCTCTGCTGAGCTCTCTGTTGAAGCCCCTTTCTCTTAACTCTGACTGGAAGTTGCATTTGTTCCTCTCTGGCTCCCCAACAACTGAAATTAAGGTCATATGAGGTCATCACATTTTTAATAAACTGAGATCAATGATCAAAAAGACCAGAAACAAAGTACACTTTCCACTTCGGAAAAAGTTGTTTTGGCATTTCGCCTGGATTTAGAACCAAAACCAAAACGCTTCATGTGTATTTGATAACAAAATAGTCGAGGGAATCGTACCGTTTTTACTAAAACACTGCCTATCTTCTGGAAATGTAATAAATAAATAAATGTAAACATTCGCCAAGATCTAATCAATATAATCAGCAGTTTAGTAGGCAATTTTGCTACAAGAATTTCGTCGTAAGAAAGAGCCAGCGAATCAGTTTTTTGGCCATGTGCCGCCTACAGATTTAGCCAGGCAGGACCGTGGGGCATATCATTGTTGTGACCTGTTGCCGTGGGGCATATCATTTTTACGTGACCTGGGGCCTTAATGTAGTTTAACTGAAATAAATAGCAAAAAGACAGTAAAAAAACCCGATGTAAATACCTTCAACTTCTGCAGACTTGGGTGTTTTCATTTTGGCTTTCCAATCCAACCAACCTGATCTTGTGATCTTGACTATTTCCACCTCCACTGATGACTACCTTGACGGTTTAATATCTCCAACGGACGATGGACAAAAAAACGCTGGAAATATGCTTGAAAAGAGGAAATGACGTTGGGAAATACGCCAATGTCCGTTGTTTTTTGAGGGCCGAGCGTGCTATTTCTTTTTCAGAGGCTCGTTCGGTGGAGGAATGGTGGGGCTGAACTTTCACTGTCGACGAATGGATAATAAATAGTAGTAGTAGTAGTAGTAATTAAAATGTACAATTAATGAGAGTTTTTATATTAAATTAATTAATTAATTAATTAATAAACGAGGAGGAAGGAGGAGGGTGGTTGGTGGTCTTCTAATGGCCGTCGTTTCTGCTCTCTCTCCTCCTCAGCAGCAGCGTGGCTTTTTTCTAACTGCCAAATCCTACCGACGACGACCGAGTAGAGTTCATTCCTAATTTTATCCTCCTCCTAATCCTCCCTCGTCGGCATCCATCCTCCTATAGTTGGACTGAAGATACAAGACGGACAGTTAACTCCCAGTTGTATCTTCTGTCCAACTGCTCGTCCTACGCTACACTTTCCTTTTCAGCATAACTATTATTGAGACAATTATTAAAAGTAGAAGGGCAAAAGAATAACGTACCGTATTTCCTGTTTTAATTCCCCTGGGGCTTTATTACTTCGAAGGGAAAATTAGAAATTCTATTAACATGGACAAGATGGGGCTTATAACATGGAAAGGTGGGGGGGGGGATTAAACCGGGAGATGGAATTAAACGGGAAATCCGGTACATTATTTTTATCATGAACGTTACTATTCGAAACTGTAATCTAACCTTCGACACACACGGTTCTTATGGCAACGAGTGATCGTTCGTCGGTTATCGTGAGGCTTATCTCACTCGACAGCTTGCAAAAATACCAAAACTTGACAAGTCCTTCTACTATATTCCGTTTAGCAAATACGTCAAGCCCAAGCGTTCGTTTAACCATCAAAATCCAGTTTTTTAACCCCAACCGAAATGAAAACGCCAAAACCAGCAGAACTAAAAGGTTATTTATAACTTCTTCCCTTCAGTTTTATTCGAAAACTCAAATTCTGACTATTTCTATGTAAATAATTATGAACGGTTGATGTTATAGGGAATGACGTGATGAACATTTAATAAACTTACTTACTATTCTTTATACATTATGATATAAAGAACACTTTGAATACCTGTAACTAAAAATACTTTTATGCGATGAACGGGCACTTTGATTCATATCTGGTATGGATTAATTGTAGTTATCAAACTCTCAGAAATAATGAAATCGTGGCATGTGCGGATAAATCGTTCATAAATATATTTATTGGACATATTTTCAATAACCGTTCAATTTTTACTAAACAATGACAATAATTGTATCCTCATACGGAATTCCGCATAAATAGAATCCATACAACACGCAATTATCCTCAAGAGTTAAACATATCTGTCCTGATCCGTGTACAATTCCCCATCGCAAATTATCTTGGATCTGCTTAAGATTGATTTAGTTTTGGGTCGGGGTTGGAAGTTGTGATATCCTTTAGCATCCTTCCTCTTCTCAAACTCTTCCAGCAAATCCAACAATGCATTAGGTTCCCCTTTGATGTCCCATGCCCAAAGACATATAGGGATTATCTGAAAGTAATATCCCACCGCGTTCCATATCCAACCTGCCACATTCACAATTTGGTAGTAGTACCCTATCTGACCCAGAAGAAACAGGATGGAGAAGGTCATGTCACAGGTCCAGTTGTAAGAACCGGATGTATGGTCAAAAATCATCTCATATGTCCGGTTGTAAGAACCGGATGTAGGTTCAAAGATCATCTCATAGATCCGGTTGTAAGAACCGGATGTAGGGTCAGAGGTCATTTCAAAAGTTCGGTTTGTAGAAGGAGATGTATCGTGAAATGTCTCACTCCATGAAGGGTCAAACCATCCTGGAATCGTGCTCAATGCCAAGAAATAGCCCACAAGTCCAACTCCAGTTGCCATTGACCAGACCTTGCTTCGTTGCACAGTAGCTGTTCCTGATCGATGTGGAATACACCATATCCAAATTAGAGTCAGGATTATCCACACGGATTCCTCAAGTTGGATGGCATGGACCCCAAAGATGTTGATCGGCGTGTACCTTATCCACACATTTAGGATCGTCTCGACCGAGTGTCCAACAACCAGCCTGGCCAAATCTCCAATTATCCAAATAAGGCTTGCAACGATGTACAGCATCAATAGTCCCATAACAAAGGAAAGTGCCAGATAAAACAAAATAAAGGCTCTGCTAAACCACCCGTCGTAGCCCCTTTCTCTGAACTCTTCTGACAGGAACTTGCGTTTGTTCCTCTTTGGCTCCTCAACAACTGAAATTAAGGTCATATGAGGTCATCACATTTTTAATAAACTGAGATCAACAGCCAAAAAGACCAGACACAAAGTACCTTCTACTTCGGAAAAAGTTGGGGTTTGCATTTCATCTGAATAGAACCAAAACCAAAACGCTTGATGTGTATTTGATAACAAAATAGTCGAGGGAATCGTACCGTTTTTACTAAAACACTGCCTATCTTCTGGAAATGAATAAATGTAAACATTCGCCAAGATCTAATCAGCAGTTTAAGCAATTTGCTACCATAATTACTGTTATTTTTTCGTCGTAAGAGCCAGCGAATTAGCTTTTTGGCCATGGGCCGTGTACAGATTTGGCCAGGTTACATAACAACGGTTGTACTTGTAATGTGACCTGTGGCCGTGGGGCATATCATTTTTACGTGACCTGGGGCCTTAATGCAGTTTACTACTGAAATAAATTGCATGAAGACAGTAAAAATCCCATCTAAGTACCTTCAACTTCTACTGCAGACTTTGGTGTTTTCATTTTGGCTTTCCAACCTGATCTTGAACCAAAACGCTTGACTATTCCACCAACACTGATGACTACCTTATTGATGAGTTTAATATTTCCAACGGACGAGGGAGAGATGCAAAAAACGCTGGAAATATGCTTGAAAAGAGCAAATGAGGCTGGTAATATACGCTAATGTCCGTCTTGGCTGGAGATATCCACTTAACCTACGATGCGCGATGGTCCTTATGGCAACAAGCGATCGTTTGTCGGTTATCGTAAAGACTTATCCACTCGACAGCTTGCAAAAATACCAAAACTTTACAAGTCCGTCTACCATTCCGTTTAGCAAAAACCTCAAGCGTTGGCATTACCATCAAATCAATTCCGTTTAGCAAATACGTCAAGCCCAAGCGTTCGTTTAACCATCAAAATCCAGTTTTTTAACCCCAACCGAAATGAAAACGCCAAAACCAGCAGAATTTAAAGGTTATTTATAACTTCTTCCCTACAGTTTGATTCGACATTTTTCAGTTTCATAATTTCCTAAAATGTCAACACCTTCTGCAGTAGTTCTGGAGCGAGAAAGGAACTTTTCCCTCAAAAGGATCTATTCCGATTTCAAAAATGATTATGGATGCGGTGTAGGCTCAATTATTACCCTCCTGCTTATCATTTTCATCATGACCAGCGGCCTCTTGACCCTGTTGATTCTTCGGGACTCTGCGGACACCCTCCTGGACATGTGGATAAGCATCAGGAACAAGCCAAAAAACATCTCCGCCATCTACGACATCTTATCTTTGGAATCCGCTTGGGCCATGTTGACCTTAATTGGACTATGCTTTGTTCCGAATCAGAGCGATTCCTGGCCACGAAGCAAAGTCTGGGTCGTGACAACCGGAGTTGGAGTGGCCCTTTGGCTCCAGGGGATTGGCCACGTCCCCAGATGGTTTGACCCCGCATGGACCGTGAACCTTGACCCTACTTCCGTTTCCTACAACCTGACCTATGACATGACATTTTCCATCCTGTTCCTTCTGGGTCAGCTAGGCTACTTCTACCAGATCTTTGCTGTGTTTCGTTGGGCCAGGGACTTCAAGGATGACGATGAACCCTTGGTACCAATATTATAGTACATGACAAACTAAATATTTATACAGCCCTTCTTGGCTAGCTATTTCTAGCCTTGTTTTTTTATGAATTTTTATATTATAATTATAATTAGTTGGGGATGCTTGACGAGTTTGGCAAGATGAACATAATCCTCAAAACTTCCAACAAAAATAAGCATAAATCTGTCCAGCCAACAAGAAAAAGATTATAAAAAGCTCAAATTAGGCAGCGATTAGGCCATAAATCAAAAAAATTCGAAACTCTCCTTTGTTAATTTATCTCTAACTCTTGTTCACTGAGCTAATGGATATGCTTGGGTAATTTAATTAATATATTCTGATTAATTGTCATGTATGCAAGAAAGTACTAAACGATTAATTAAACCCTAAATAAATAAAATAAAGACACGTTGAATAAATAAATCAACAGTACGTAACCTACCTCTAATATTCATTATACATTCCATAAATGCCAAAATGACCCAAAGGATCAAAAAAGCCAAAATGACCCCAGAAGGTCAAAAAATCCAAAATGACTCAAAAAAGGGTCAAAAAACGCCAAAATTACCCCAAAGGCTCAAAAAATGCCATTGTATTTGTAACTGTACGTAATTCTTCCAATAGAGCAGAGGGGTCTCTATTAAGTGGCCCTTAATTTAGCGTTCTATTAGAAGAATTACGTTAATTCTTTGTAAAGAACGAAAGAAAGAAGCATCCACTCCACTACCACCACCACCCACGTGCTCAAGTGCATGAATTCCACAGACAGAAGCACATGGCATTTCTTCACTTATTCATTGCTGGAAGTCGGAACGGAAACTACGCGTCTCTCTCTCTCTCAATTTAATTATTTCGCAACGGAAAGATTGGGTGAGTAGATCTGCAGCGTCGTCAGCGTCGTTTACTACAGGATGGAGCCGGAAAAGCGCAAGGTCAGGCTAAATGTTGGCCACCTCGACCAAGAGACAGGTCAAAAGGTTAAAGGTCGCCGAGAAGAGGATGAAGGCCCCCCCGGGGAAGAAGAGGAGGACCTGCCACGCCCCCAGGTCCAGTCCCTCCATATGCGGATGCAGCTAAAGGTCATCGAAAACACGATAACTCGACTGAGGCGAGAGTGCGCCGCGATGGATGAAGCCAAAGGTCTTGTGGTCAAAGTTCAACAGGAAATTGTAAGTTAAACCGTATTTATCCAAATAATGTCCCCCGGGGAATTATTTTTTGGATTTGAGGGATTTAGAAATTGTATTTGGATAAGATATGGAGGGATTTAAATTTTTAACAACATGGAAGGAATGGTTAGTGGGGCATTAAACCGGAGGGGGCATTATTTCGGGAAATACGGTATTAGGACGCTGCAAAGGTTATCGCATACGCTGATTTGTTATGGTTTTTATATTCCAGCTCAAAGAAAATGATTTTTTCAACCGGGTTAAGGAATACGCTAAGGAATCACCGTTCAAGGATCGTTCAGCGGCCGAGTGGTTTGACCTTTTGAAGGAACAATATCCGAACCTCTCGACCGAAACTTCTTCAGCGTCTTCGTCATCCGCGGAGAAAGAGGCAGCCGCAGATATTCCGACTCCGACCAACAAAACTCCTGAAGATCCTGTTCCTGTTCCTGCTGATCCTACCAAGTTGATCGATAACCAACCTGCGGATGATAAGCATGACGATAAAGCAGCGGAGGATGTCAAGTATGAGGCTCCAAAGTTCTTCAAAGATCTCCACACGGAGGAAGATGAGGAGGCGTACTGTCGGGAGATGTTGGATTTGGATTGATTTAATTAATTACAATTGGTTTTTAAAACTATGTATTGTATTTGAATATTAATTAATGCTTATCAATTATAGGGTTATCCTTCTTTCTCTCTTCTATCTTTTTGGAAGAATAAAGCCTTATCTTGTAAAATGAGAGTTTTTGTTGTGTTTTAGAGTATAACATAAATCCACTTTAATTGGCATTGCTTATCATGCTCGGTAGTACATATATTTTTTACTTCTGTTAACCGTAATTCCTCGACAGTTGACCGCAGCGTGTAGGAAAAAATGAGGTTATGAAACATCTTTAATTTAACCTATGCAAAATAGCATGCGGCTTAACAACCGCGGGCGGCCTGTATTCGAGAAATTACGGTACTAAAAACGGCTTAAAAACTGATTAAAAAAGAATGCTTTTGCTTATCATACTTGGTAGAATATATATTTTAAAGTTTTGTAATCACATTCACCGTCACCGTAATTCCTCGACAGTTGGCCGCGGCGTATCTAATGAAAAAAACGAGGTTTTGAAACATCTCTAACATGAGAGCTATTTCCCGTATTTAACATGTAAAGAATAGCATGCGGCTTAGCTACCGCGGGCGGCCTATATTCGAGGAATAACTACCAAAACAACCTAAAAAACTGCATAAAAAAACTGGAAACTCAAAAAGTAGCATTCTTTTGAGGAAAGTAAGACAAACCATAAAAAATCTTTGTTTCCGGAAAAAAAAACGCCATTGAAATTAAACCACGAAATATTGAATCGGATTGGGAAAAATATTAGAAACATTTCTTTTGCTGGAAAAAGTCAACTTTTTAATTAATAATTTTAAAAACAATTGAATGTAATTTGATTAGCGAAATAATTGGATTAATTAATTGGATTAATTAATGGGTTAATTAATTAAAAAAAGCAGTTAAAATCTCAGTAGAAAGAAGGTATGGACCACGAGAACTCAACAGACACAGACGGGATCCCGACTCAGTCACAGCCAGACGCTGCTGCTGCGGCTGAAACTCAAACAGCCCCCACAGCTGTAGGGGCTGCACGAGGCGGAAGAGCTGCAGAAGCTGAAAGAGCTGCGGAAGCAGAAGCTGCAAGAGCTTCAGCAGGGTCTTCCAGAGTCCGACAATCGCCCTCATCTCCTCCGGAGAAGAAACGAAGGTAATTAATTACATAAGTAATTAATTATTAAGTAATTAGTTAATTAATTGCACTTGTTTCTCCTTTTAGTAAATGGTCAAGGAAGTCGGGTCGACGGGCAAGCGTGAATCCCTGCGGTAAAAATGAGGATAGCTCCCCAAGCAGCGTTCGGGGATCAGCGTCGTCGTCACCCGTTGGAGCAGGGCCGTTGGCCATGACCCGGGCAACAAGGTCATCTCCGTCTGCATCTCACAGCTGCAGTGGCACTCGAGAGGTGCCGGTGTTTATCCCAAACGGACCACCAATAGGGGCTCATCAGCTCCAACAGGCTCCTCCGACCTTGCAGCTGCAGGCGTCATATTCAGGGGAACAGCCGGTCACAGATCCCCTACCGCCGCTGCCCCTCCTTCCCTTTTTCCATACCGGTCTCTTTGAACCCGACCAAGTGGACGCTCATCCCCAAGGTCAAGGTCAAGGGGACGGTCCTTCGCTATCCATACCCCCCATGGGTCTAGCTCCCGCACCGGATGTAGTTCCAGTAGGGGTTTTACCGGGAGGAGTGGAAGTTGTGGATATCTTCCACTTTCTCCAGCTGGCTCAGCCGGGAGAGATTATACCAGGAAGAAACCAGCCAGACCCTACTGCCGGGGTGCAGCCCCCTTCGGAACCGATGGTGGTAGTTCCTACTCCAACCCCCTCAACTTCCAGTAGTCATTCTCGACCTGTGGATGACCACGGGTGGCAAGAGTCCAGGTCAAGGGTCACGGAAAGGGCGGAGTTCCTTCTGAACAATGCTAGAATGAGCGATATTCGATTCCTCGTTGGAGAGAACGCGATAGAGATCTTTGGCCATAAGACGATACTTGCTATGGGATCGCCAGTGTTCGAGGCTCAGTTTTTCGGTGCGATGAAGTCAGACGTTGACTGTATCTTTTTGTCCGACCTGGACCCCGATACTTTCCTCATGTTCTTGAAATATATTTACACGGATAAGTTGGAATCGGTTGATGATATGAAGGTTCTTCATTTGCTCAGACCGGCCAAGAAGTACCTTGTGCCTCATTTGATTGAAAAATGTTCGGATATCTTGATGAGTGAGCTCAAGCCTGAGACTGTCTTTGAGGTTTATAAATATGCTGTTTTCTTCGATTTGAAGAAACTGGAAGGTGCTTGTCTCCGATTTATTGACAGGTTTGTGGGGATCTTGGGCTGTTTATTTTATGATTGAACATTACAGAATATATTTCTTAATTGTCTCTTCCTTTTGTAGAGAGTGTGAGTCGATTGTTCAGAATGAAGAGTTTACTATGTTGGATTCTCAAACGCTGGCCGATTTCTTGAAACGGGATGGACTAAATGCCAAAGAGAATGTTTTATTTAAGGCTGTTTTGCGGTATAGATTTTAAAAGGAGTTACTTTTATTAAGAGGAGTTAATGAAATGAGATGGAAGTTCATAATGTTCCTTGTATGTAATTATAGTTGGGCGGAACTAGAATGCGAGCGTCGAGCGATTGAGCCAACGGATGAAAATATTCGAGAAGCACTTGGAGATAATATTAAATTGATCCGGTTTCCTACCATGAGCCCGGAAGAGTTTGCAACCGAAGTTGCAACCAGAAATATTCTGACGGCCGAAGAAGCCAGATCCGTCTTTATTTATATGTGTTGTGGATATCAGAAAAGATTGTAGGTCTTGAACTAAAGAAGGAAGATATATTTTTATGGGATTAGGGGTTAATTCTTTAATTCTATTTTAGAGCACCTTCCCTAATGGTTCCTACGCCAGAATTTCCAACGAAGAAGCGTGGATTTTATCCCGAGCAATACCTGGTGAGCCGTTTCAGCCGTGAACCGCAGTCCCACAGCTTAAACTACAGAAGTGGCGAAATCTACACTTACAGAATCAAGTAAATAGATTAATTATAAAGTTAATTTCATTACTCTAGATTATCTAACCTTTTTTTCATTCTAGTTTCAAAGCGGACAAGCAAATATTCTTCAAAGGAGTCAACATTTTCAGTATTAAATGTGTAAATGCCCAGTACGCCGATCCACGGAGATTTAACGGGGCCGTCTACCTCTACGAATGTGATATTGTTGCTTGTGATCGAGATATAAGTCGAGAGAAAGGACGGAAACAGTTCTCAAGGGATTCATCACTCGAGTCCGAACATGAAACTTCTTCCGGTAGTCGTTATTACCCGGTGCTCTTTGATAAGGAAGTTCGTATTCCGGCTAATCAAATGTTTACTGTTTGCGCCGTCGTTTCAGTAAGCTGCTGATTATTTTTTATCGGAACTCTTATCAAGGTTTTAGTAATACCCTCACTGAATCTTTATCTCTATGATTTCAGGTGGTGAGCTCCAGCTACCAACAGCAGCCATTGAATACCTTCGTGGGATGTGAGGAAATCCAAGAAGCATCTGTAAAATGTGCTGAAGATCTTGAGGTGAACTTCTGCTTTTCCAATTGCTACGGAGAAGCCAGCGTAGGGAAATACACCCAGAGTCAAATCCCAGAAATTGTATTCTCCCTTTGACCACCTACTAATTAATTCCACTCTTCTAGCTTTACTTTCAATCCAACATACGTTCAACTCCTAATGTATTTCTGAATCTCTCTCGTAACAAAACGACGAATTGACCTATGCCATGCCGCCATGCGTTGCATAATGCCGAACCTAGCTGTAATAGTACTATGATCTTGACCAGGATGATAACATTGTGGAATAAATCCTATGAATTAAAAAAACATTATGACTGCGCAGACAATTTAAAAACATCCTATGCAAAAAAATAAGAAAGTAAAAAACTACTCTATACTGCTAAATAAATAAAAGTAAAGAAAGATACAATTAAATCAATCAATCCGATATCTTATAATTTGTGATTCAAACTTTTATTTTTTTAATACGTAATTCAGTTTACGTTACGTTCTCCTTATAATATAATAATAACAAAACCATGTAATTCCTAGACTGTCAATTAATAAATTGAAAATAAAAAACATTACACACAAACTTGTACTCAAAAATTAAAATTGCATTTGCCACAAAAAAGATAACTAGAAAATTTCGAGACCTGTCATATTTTTTTAAACTTATTTCTTACGCCTTAATTTCTATACATATTTCATACAGACCTTTGAACTATTTATCTAGCATACCTTCCACAAAGCGTTTTTTTTTCTTTTCAAAAACCTGAATAACATTCAAAGAACTTTTAGCAGCTCACTTTCAATAATATGGACTTCCTGACTAGTTCAAAAAACTGAATATGGTTCAAAAAACTTCTAGCAGCTCACTTCAACAATAGGGACTTACTTGCATGGCGTTCTTGTATTATAATTATTAACAACTAATTACAACCATAACTGGTAAAGCAATTATACGTAAAGTATCGGTAAGTGGTATAAATACTGTTAGGGTTTAACTCTGCGGTCAGCAACCCGAACTTGAGATCATTTGCCGACATCACATTAGCCTTAATTACCAACACACTTCGTGAAGAACACAAATGGCATATTGGAACGATTTAGATAAAGTATTCACACCAGGTTAATTTTTACAAAGAGTCGCATAGCTAACTAAATAATAATATATATTTAAAAAACCATCGTCAACGTCATTGTTCCATGGACTCGGAAGCGATATACGCAAGTGTGCAGCAAGTTACCGTGATTTGAGAGAATTTTAAGTTCCACAATTGGGTAGGCGTGAGGACTGTCATTCTGCGGAAAGGATAGATGCAGCTGTTAGATTACATGTCAACTAATTTAATACCAAAAAAGTCAGAAATAAATAATACCTCAACTCCGAAGTATTGTAAAGGTTCTCCGTTATCTAGGAAGGAAAACGTCCCGTAATCATGAGCAGTCTCTAGATCATCTTCAGAATTTAAGCCCTAGAAGAAACGTAAAAAATGATGCACTTCCATAATGAAATTAAAAATTATCTGAACAATTAATTGGAAAATAATCATAATGGTAAAATAATTACCCAAACTTGAAATTTGTACGGAGCAGAGTCAATAGTTCCATAGGGTGATACAGATTTCGGGATATGTTCCATCGTGAATCCAGAAACTATTGAAGGAGCCACTAATTTAATAACGACATCGCCAACTGACCCTTCGAACGCCCAGCATTCTCCAGGGACAACTCCAGGCTGTTAAAGAGATAGTTGATTTATCAAAAACAAGACCAGTAGATACACCTTCTTCATTATTTGTTCTCTACAAACCTGGATTAACGTTCGAGGGTTGTTCGGAGGGGACCAGATCTTAAATCCCCACAACGACACCACACTATTCCTTAATTTCGAACTTTTGGTACATCTCGTGCTCAAAATGGATCCTCCAGCCGGTTCTAGAGCAAGGTCCGGTAGTCCCGTTTTATCCGCATCATATTTTAAAAGAGCTTTATTAATTAAGGCTTTAACTTCGTCCATCGAACCCCCCAAATTTGAAACCACAACAGGAGCAAGAGGAGTAGGACAGTCACAGGCTCTAGATACATATGAGATGCTTTTCTGCTGATCTTTCAACTTGGTTTCTACCGTTTGCAGTTTATGAAGCATTTTCTGGTAGTCTTCTGTTGAAATGCCGGGCGGATGAGCATTTGCAAAGGCCTCGGCGGATTCTTGCTGATCTTTTAACTTGCTCTCTAAATCTTGCAGTTTATCAAGGAGTTTCTGGTAGTCTTCTATC